>JALDNG010002547.1:0-35853 GCA_024349245.1 Neodontobutis hainanensis | reverse complement strand
GGGTCTTGTTGTGTCGGTTGTGAGCAATAAAGACTCTAAGACATGAAAATGGCTGTGCGTTCATGACTTATTCCACACAAGTGTACCAAAGGCTGAGCGGTCAGTATTGGACACAACAGTCTCTCTATGGCCTCTGCCTCCTCTGGACTTTCTGTCTCCTCTGGTCTTTCTGTGGCCTCTGCCTCCTCTGGTCTCTCTGCCTCTTCTGCTTCCTCTCGTCTCTCTGTGGCCTCTGCCTTCTCTGCTCTCTCTGTCTCCCCTGCCTCCACTGGTCTCTCTGTCTCCTCTGCCTCCTCTCGTCTCTCTGTGGCCTCTGCCTCTTCTGGTCACTCTTTGGCCTCTGCCTCCTCTTGTCTCTCTATTCCTCTGCCTCCTCAGGTCTCTCTGTGGCCTCTGTCTCCTCTGGTCTCTCTGCCTTCTCTGCATCCTCTAATCTCTCTGCCTCCTCTGGTCTCTCTGTCTTTCTGCCTCTTCTGAACTCTTGGTGGCCTCTGTCTCCTCTGGTCTCTCTGCCTCCTCTACCTCCTCTGGTCTCTCTGTGGCCTCTGCCTCCTCTGGTCTCTCTCTGGCATCTGCCTTCTATTGTCTGTCTGCCTCCTGTGCCCCCTCTGGTCTCTCTGCCTCCACTGGTCTCAATATTGCCTCTGCCTCCTCTGGACTGTCTGCCTCCTCTGATCTTTCTGTGGCCTCTGCCTCCTCTGGTTTCTCTGTCTCCTCTGCCTCCTCTTGTCTCTCTGCCTCCTCTGTCCCCTCTGGTCTCTCTGCCTCCACTGGTCTCTCTATTGCCTCGGTCTCCTCTCGTCTCTCTTTGGCCTCTGCCTCCTCTGGTCTCTTTGTGTCCTCTGCCTCCTCTAGTCACTCTGTGGCCTCTGCCTGCTCTGGTCTCTTTGTGTCCTCTGCCTTCTCTGGTCTCTCTGCCTCCCCTGGTCTCTCTGCTTCCGCTGGCTCCTCTGGTCTCTCTGTGGCATCTGCCTTTTCTGGTCTCTCTGCCTCCTATGCGTCCTCTAATCACTCTGCCTCCTTTGGTCTCTCTGTCTTTCTTTCTTCTCTGAACTCTCGGTGGCCTCTGCCTCCTGTGGCCTCTCTGCCCCGTTGCCTCCTCTGGTCTCTCTGTCTCCTCTGCCTCCACTGGTCTCTCTGCCTTCTCTGCCTCCTCTGCTCTCTCTACCTCCACTGGTCTCTCTGTGACCTCTGCAATCCTCTGGTCTCTCTGTGGCCTATGTCTCTTTTGGATTCTCTGTGGCCTCTGCCTCCTCTGCTCTCTCTGTCTCCTTTGCCTCCTCTCATCTCTCTGTGGCCTCTGCCTCTTCTGGTCACTCTTTGGCCTCTGCCTCCTCTTGTCTCTCTATTCCTCTGCCTCCTCAGGTCTCTCTGTGGCCTCTGTCTCCTATGGTCTCTCTGCCTTCTCTGCATCCTCTAATCTCTCTGCCTCCTCTGGTCTCTCTGTCTTTCTGCCTCTTCTGAACTCTTGGTGGCCTCTGTCTCCTCTGGTCTCTCTGCCTCCTCTGCCTCCTCTGGTCTCTCTGTGGCCTCTGCCTCCTCTGGTCTCTCTCTGGCATCTGCCTTCTATTGTCTGTCTGCCTCCTATGCCCCCTCTGGTCTCTCTGCCTCCACTGGTCTCAATATTGCCTCTGCCTCCTCTGGACTGTCTGCCTCCTCTGATCTTTCTGTGGCCTCTGCCTCCTCTGGTTTCTCTGTCTCCTCTGCCTCCTCTTGTCTCTCTGCCTCCTCTGTCCCCTCTGGTCTCTCTGCCTCCACTGGTCTCTCTATTGCCTCTGTCTCCTCTCGTCTCTCTTTGGCCTCTGCCTCCTCTGGTCTCTTTGTATCCTCTGCCTCCTCTAGTCACTCTGTGGCCTCTGCCTGCTCTGGTCTCTTTGTGTACTCTGCCTTCTCTGGTCTCTCTGCCTCCCCTGGTCTCTCTGCTTCCGCTGGCTCCTCTGGTCTCTCTGTGGCATCTGCCTTTTCTGGTCTCTCTGCCTCCTATGCGTCCTCTAATCACTCTGCCTCCTTTGGTCTCTCTGTCTTTCTTTCTTCTCTGAACTCTCGGTGGCCTCTGCCTCCTGTGGCCTCTCTGCCCCGTTGCCTCCTCTGGTCTCTCTGTCTCCTCTGCCTCCACTGGTCTCTCTGCCTTCTCTGCCTCCTCTGCTCTCTCTACCTCCACTGGTCTCTCTGTGACCTCTGCAATCCTCTGGTCTCTCTGTGGCCTATGTCTCTTTTGGATTCTCTGTGGCCTCTGCCTCCTCTGCTCTCTCTGTCTCCTCTGCCTCCTCTCATCTCTCTGTGGCCTCTGCCTCCTCTGCTCTCTCTATCTCCTCTGCCTCCTCTCATCTCTCTGTGGCCTCTGCCTCTTCTGGTCTCTCTGTGGCCTCGGTCTCCTCTGCCCTCTCTGCCTCCTCTGCACCCTCTCATCTCTCTGCCTCCTCTTGCCTCTCTGTCTTTCTGCCTCCTCTGAACTCTCGGTGGCCTCTGAACTCTCGGTGGCCTCTGCCTCTGCCTTTCATTATGGGTTCTGCCTCCTCTGGTCTCTCTGCCTCCTCTGCCTCCTCTGGTCTCTCTATGGCCTCTGCCTCCTCTAGTCTCTCTGTGGCCGCTGCCTTCTCTTGTCTGTCTGCCTCCTATGCCCCCTCTGGTCTCTCTGCCTCCACTGGCCTCTCTATTGCCTCTGCTTCCGCTCGTCCCTCTGTGGCCTCTGCCTCCTCTGGTCTCTCTGTCTCCTCTGCCTCCTCTGAACTCTCTTTGGCCTCTGTCTCCTTTGGCCTCTCTATGGCCTCTGCATCCTCTGGACTCTCTGCCTCTTCTGGTCTTTCTGTGGCCTCTGCCTCCTCTGGTCTCTCTGCCTCTTCTGCTTCCTCTCGTCTCTCTGTGGCCTCTGCCTCCTCTGGTCTCTCTGTGGCCGCTGCCTTCTCTTGTCTGTCTTCCTCCTATGCCCCCTCTGGTCTCTCTGCCTGCACTGGTCTCTCTATTGCCTCTGCCTCCTCTGATCTCTCTGTGGCCTCTGCCTCCTCGGGTCTCTTTGTCTCCTCTGCCTCCTCTAGTCACTCTGTGGCCTCTGCCTCCTCTGGTCTCTCTTTCTCCTCTGCTCTAACTCCCTCCTCTGGTCTCTCTGTCTCTCTGCCTCCTCTAGTCTCTTTGTGTCCTCTGCCTTCTCTAGTCTCTCTGCCTTTTCTGGTCTCTCTGCCTCCTATGCGTCCTCTAATCACTCTGCCTCCTTTGGTCTCTCTGTCTTTCTTCCTTCTCTGAACTCATTGTGGCCTCTGCCTCCTGTGGCCTCTCTGCCCCGTTGCCTCCTCTGGTCTCTCTGTCTCCTCATCCTCCACTGGTCTCTCTGCCTTCTCTGCCTCCTCTGCTCTCTCTACCTCCACTGGTCTCTCATTGACCTCTGCAATTCTCTCATCTCTCTGTGGCCTCTGCCTCTTCTGGTCTCTCTGTGGCCTCGGTCTCCTCTGCTCTCTCTGCCTCCTCTGCATCCTCTCGTCTCTCTGCCTCCTCTTGCCTCTCTGTCTTTCTGCCTCCTCTGAACTCTCGGTGGCCTCTGCCCCCTCTGGTCTCACTGTGGGCTCTGCCTCCTCTGGTCTCTCTGCCTCCTCTGCCTCCTCTGGTCTCTCTGTGGCCTCTGCCTCCTCTGGTCTCTCTGTGGCCGCTGCCTTCTCTTGTCTGTCTGCCTCCTATGCCCCCTCTGGTCTCCCTGCCTCCACTGGTCTCTCTCTTGCCTCTGCTTCCGCTCGTCTCTCTGTGGCCTCTGCCTCCTCTGGTCTCTCTGTCTCCTCTGCCTCCTCTGAACTCTCTGTGGCCTCTGCCTCCTCTGGTCTCTTTGTGGCCTCTGCCTCCTCTGGCCTCTCTATGGCCTCTGCATCCTCTGGACTCTCTGCCTCTTCTGGTCTTTCTGTGGCCTCTTCCTCCTCTAATCTCTCTGCCTCTTCTGCTTACTCTGGTCTCTCTGTGGCCTCTGCCTCCTCTGGTCTCTCTGTGGCCTCTGCCTCCTCTGGTCTCTCTGTCTCCTCTGCCTCCTCTGGTCTCTCTGCCTCCACTGGTCTCTCTATTGCCTCTGCCTCCTCTGGTCTCTTTGTTGCCCCTGCCTCCTTGGGTCTCTTTGTCTCCTCTGCCTCCTCTAGTCACTCTGTAGCCTCTGCCTTCTTTGGTCTCTCTGCCTCCTCTGCTCTAACTGCCTCCTCTGCTCTCTCTGTCTCTCTGCCTCCTCTGGTCTCTCTGTGGCCTCAGCCTTCTCTGGTCTCTCTCTGGCCGCTGCCTACTCTGGTCTCTCTGAGGCATCTGCCTTTTCTGGTCTTTCTGCCTCCTCTGCCTCTCCTGGTCTCTCTGTGGCCTCTGTCTCCTCTAGACTCTCCTTGCCTCCCCTGGTCTTTCTGTGGCCTCTGCCTCCTCTGGTCTCTCTGCCTCCTCTGTTCCCTCTCGTCTCTCTGGGGCCTCTGCCTCCTCTGGTCTCTCTGTCTCCTCTGCCTCCTCTGGTCTCTCTGTGGCCTCTGCCTCCTCTGGTCTGTCTGTGTCCTCTGCCTCCTCTCGTCTCTCTGTGGCCTCTGCCTCCTCTGGTCTCTCTGTCTCCTCTGCCTCCTCTGGTCTCTCTGCCTCCTCTGGTCTCTCTGTGGCCTCTGCCTCCTCTGGTCTGTCTGTGTCCTCTGCCTCCTCTGCCTCCTCTGGTCTCTCTGTGGCCTCTGCCTCCTCTGATCTCTCTGTGGCCTCTGCCTTCTCTGGTCTCTCTTTGGCCGCTGCCTCCTCTGGTCTCTCTTAGGCATCTGCCTCCTCTGGTCTCTCTGAGGCATCTGCCTTTTCTGGTCTCTCTGTCTCCTTTAACTTCTCTGGTCTCTCTTTCTCCTATAACTCTTCTGGTCTCTCTGCCTCCTCTACTTTCTCTGGTCTCTCTATGGCCTCTGCCTCCTCTGCTCTCTCTGTAATCTCTGCCTTCTCTTGTCTCTCTGCCTCCTCTGTCCCCTCTGGTCTCTCTGCCTCCACTGCTCTCTCTATTGCCTCTGCCTCCTCTGGTCTCTTTGTCTCCTCTGCCTCCTCTAGTCACTCTGTGGCCTCTGCCTCCTCTGGTCTCTCTGCCTCCTCTGCCTCCTCTGCTCTAACTTCCTCCTCTGGTCTCTCTCTCTCTGCCTCCTCTGGTCTCTCTATGGCCTCTGCCTCCTCTGGTCTCTCTGTGGCCTCTGCCTCCTGTGGCCTCTCTGCCCCGTTGCCTCCTCTGGTCTCTCTGTCTACTCTGCCTCCAATGGTCTCTCTGCCTTCTCTGCCTCCTCTGCTCTCTCTGTTGCCTCTGTCTCCTCTGGTCTCTTCGTGTCCTTTGCCTCCTCTGGTCTCTCTGTGTCCTCTGCCTCCTCTGGTCAGTCTTTGGCCTCTGCCTTCTCTGGATCTCTCTGTGGCCTCTGGTCTCTTACTGGCATCTGCCTTTTCTGGTCTCTCTGCCTACTCTGCCTCCTCTAGTCTCTCTGTGGCCTCTGCCTCCTCTGGACTCTCTGCCTCCTTTGGTCTTTCTGTTGCCTCTGCCTCCTCTGGACTCTCTGCCTCCTCTGGTCTCTCTGTCTCCTCTGCCTCCTCTGGTCTCTCTGCCTCCTCTGGTCTCTCTGTGGCCTCTGCCTCCTCTGGTCTGTCTGTGTCCTCTACCTCCTCTGCCTCCTCTGGTCTCTCTGTGTCCTCTGCCACCTCTGGTCTGTCTGTGTCCTCTGCCTCCTCTGCCCTCTCTGTGGCCTCTTCCTCCTCTGGTCCATCTGTCTCCTCTGCCTCCTCTAGTCTCTCTCTGGCATCTGCCTCTTCTAGTCTCACTGCCTTCTCTGTCTCCTCTAGTCTCTCCGTGTTCTCTATCTGCTCTGGTCTCTCTGTTGCCTCTGCCTCCTCTGGTCTCTTTGTGGCCTCTGCCTTCTCTGGTCTCTCTGTGGCCGCTGCCTCCTCTGGTCTTTCTGTGGCCTCTGCCTCTTCTGTTCTCTCTGTCTCTTCTGCCTCCTCTGGTCTCTCTGCCTCCTCTGGTCTCTCTTTGGCATCTGCCTCCTTTGGTCTGTCTGTGTCCTCTGCCTCCTCTGTTCTCTCTGTGGCCTCTGCCTCCTCTGGTCACTCTGTCTCCTCTGCCTCCACTGCTCTCTCTGTTGCCTCTGCCTCCACTGGTCTCTCTTTGGCCTCTGCCTCCTCTGGTCTCTCTCTGGCCTCTGCCCTCCTCTAGTCTCTTTGCCTTCTCTGTCTCCTCTAGTCTCTCTGTGGCCTCTGCCTCCTCTGGTCTCTCTGTCTCCTCTGCCTCCTCTGTTCTCTCTGTGGCCGCTGCCTCCTTTTTTGTCTCTCTGTGGCATCTGCCTTTTCTGGTCTCTCTGCCTCCTTCTCCTCTTCTGGTCTCTTTGTGGCCTTTGCCTCCTCTGGACTCTCTGCCTCCTCTGGACTTTCTGTGGCCTCTGCTTCCTCTCTTCTCCCTCCCCGTTACCTCCTTTGGTCTCCTCATCTGCAGTCTATTCATCTGCAAATTGCCAGTCTGTTCTACTCCACGTCTACAGTCAGTTCTAATAATTGTCTACTGTCTGTTCTTCTGCACATTTACAGTCTGTACTACTGCATTTCTACAGTCTGTTCTAATGCTCGACTACAGTCTGTCTGGGCCTTTAGCGCATACCCTTTTTTGACCTTTTAAACTCCTTATTAATGTGGTAGCCTCGCCAACCTTTACCACACGCTTCCACGTACTGGGTTGAGAAAAAGGAGACCACATTTCACTTGATCGGACCTCGGGAAGTGACCGCCAGCGCCCCCACTAGGGTGAATACATTGACAAAATTGGCATGTGGGAATCCCAAATTTATCACCCTGGCTCCTGGAGTAGCCCTGAATCACATATCCGAAGTGCAGAGCTCTAGAGCAAAGGGGAAAAAAAGGATGATCAAAAAGACACCTTTCTTGTCAGGGCCTATAGCTCGTACCCTTAGTTGACCTTTTGACCCCTTACCAATGTCGTAGCCTCTCCAAATTTTGCACGCTGGCTCCTGGGGCCACCCAGAACAACATATCAAAGGTTGCTGGCTTTAGAGCAAAGGGAAAATGTTTCAGCCTCCAAAAGACACAGCCTATAACGGCTTCTGACCATTGACCCCTGAACATTATTTGACCCCTTAACAATGTCGTAGCCTCTCCAAATTTTCAACGCTGGCTCCAGGGGCCACCCAGAACGACATATCAAAGGCGGCTGGGTCTAGAGTCAAGGGAAATAAAATGATGACTAAAAAGACATCTCTCTTTTTTGGGCCTTTAGCGCATGCCCTTTTTTGACCTTTCGACCCCTTAACAATGTGGTAGCCTCTCCAATTTTAACCACTCGCTTCTACGTACTGTGTCGAGAAAAAGGAGACCACATTTTTCTTGATCGGACCTCGGGAAGTGACCGCCAGTGCCCCCACTAGGGTGAATACATTGACAAAAAGGGCATGTGGGAATCCCAAATTTTTCCCCCTGGCTCCTGGAGTAACCCTGAATCACATATCCGAAGCGCAGAGCTCTAGAGGAAAGGGGGAAAAAATTATGATCAAAAAGACACCTTTCTTGTCAGGGCCTATAGCTCGTACCCTTAGTTGACATTTTGACCCCTTACCAATGTCGTAGCCTCTCCAAATTTTGCACGCTGGCTCCTAGGGCCACCCAGAACAACATATCAAAGGCTGCTGGCTTTAGAGCAAAGGCAAAAAGTTTCAGCCTACAAAAGACACAGCCTATAACGGGTTCTGACCATTGACCCCTGAACATTATTTGATACCTTAACAATGTCGTAGCCTCTCCAAATTTTTAAACGCTGGCTCCAGGGTCCACCCAGAACGACATACGCAAGGCGGCTGGCTCTAGAGTCAAGGGAAGAAAAATGATGACTCAAAAGACATCTCTCCTTTTTGGGCCTTTAGCTCATACACTTTTTTAACCTTTCGACCGCTTAACAATGTGGTAGCCTCTCCAATTTTAACCACACGCTTCCACATACTGTGTCGAGAAAAAGGAGACCACATTTCTCTTGATCGGACCTCGGGAAGTGATTGCCAGCGCCCCCACTAGTGTGAATACATTGACAAAATGGGCATATGGGAATCCTAAATTTTTCACCCTGGCTCCTGGAGTAGCCCTGAATCACATATCCCAAGCGCAGAGCTCTAGAGCAAAGGGGAAAAGAATTATGATCAAAAAGACACCTTTCTTGTCAGGGCATATAGCTCGTACCCTTAGTTGACCTTTTGACCCCTTACCAATGTCGTAGCCTCTCCAAATTTTCCACGCTGGCTCCTGGGGCCACCCAGAACGACATATCAAAGGTTGCTGGCTTTAGAGCAAAGGGAAAAAGTTTCAGCCTCCTAAAGACACAGCTTATAACGGGTTTTGACCATTGACCCCTGAACACTATTTGACCCCTTAACATTGTCGTAGCCTCTCCAAATTTTGCACGCTGGCTCCTAGGGCCACCCAGAACGACATATCAAAGACGACATTTCACTTGATCGGACCTCGAAGTGACCGCCAGCATGCATTTATGTAATGTTATCACCTCAAAAACTTGATGCATTTAGTGAAGGTTTGGAGTCTGGACCTAATGGGTTCATTTAATGTTTCATTGTTTATGTATGGGCCAAAGTACTCAGTAGAAAACAAGAAGAAAGTTATTATTCTAAATTTTCTTTATGGAATAGTAAAGTTGGCAACTTGGTGTACTAGAAAAAAACAAAGTTGAAGAAAGTGCGTCTATTGATCCTATTTTATTGACAAAATGTTTTGTAAAAAAGGTTAAAGGTAGACCATCTTTTTATAGCATAACACAGAATGTTTAGTCTTTTTCATTTTTGGGGCTTTAAAAACTTTATGTGTGAGCCTGATGGGAATAAAAGTTTTAATCTAAACATTCTCTAATGTGAATATGAATGAAAATAAAAGTGGAATTGGTAAATGGGGGAGATTTTGGGAAAAAAATGAAAAGATTTTTTTTTGAGGTTGTAAATATTTATGTAAAACCCCAATTGTTATTTTAGTAATAAAGGCATTGTCAAATGTCAAAATGTCTCTGCCTCCTCTGATCTCTCTCTGGCCTCTGCCTCCTCTGGTCTCTTTGTGGCCTTTTGCCTTCTCTGGTCTCTCTCTGGCCTCTGCCACATCTAGTCTCTCTGCCTTCTCTGTCTCCTCTAGTCTCTCTGTGTCCTCTATCTGCTCTGGTCTCTCTGTTGCCTCTGCCTCCTCTGGTCTCTTTGTGTCCTCTGCCTTCACTGGTCTCTAAGCCTCCTCTGCATCCTTTCATCTCTCTGCCTCCTCTGGTCTCTCTGTCTTTCTGCCTGCTCTGATCTCTCGGTGGCCTCTGCCTCCTCTGGTCTCTGCCTCGTTTCCTCCTCTGGTCACTCTGTGGCCGCTGCCTCCTTTGGTCTCTCTGTTGCATCTGCCTTTTCTGGTCTCTCTGCCTCCTCCTCCTCTTCTAGTCTCTCTGTGGCCTTTGCCTCCTCTGGTCTCTTTGTGGCCTCTGCCTTCTCTGGTCTCTCTGCCTCCTCTGCATCCTCTGGTCTCTCTGCCTCCTCTGGTCTCTCTGTCTTTCTGCCTCCTCTGAACTCTCGATGGCCTCTGCCCCCTCTGGTCTCACTGTGGCCTCTGCTTCCTCTGGTCTCTCTGTGGCCTCATGCCTTCTCTGGTCTCTTTGTGGCCTCTGCCTTCTCTGGTGTCTCTGCCTCCTCTGCATCCTCTCGTCTCTCTGCCTCCTCTGGTCTCTCTGTCTTTCTGCCTCCTCTGAACTCTCGATGGCCTCTGCCCCCTCTGCTCTCACTGTGGCCTCTGCCTCCTCTGGTCTATCTCTGGCCTCTGCCTTCTCTTGTCTCTCTGCCTCCTCTGCCCCCTCTGGTCTCTCTGCCTCCACTGGTCTCTCTATTGCCTCTGCCTCCTCTGGTCTCTGTTTTGCCTCTGCCTCCTCTGGTCTCTTTGTCTCCTCTTCCTCCTATAGTCACTCTATGGCCTCTGCCTCCTCTGGTTTTTCTGCCTCCTCTGCCTCCCCTGCTCTAACTGCCTCCTCTGGTCTCTCTGTGTCCTCTGCCTCCTCTGGTCTCACTGTGGCCTCTGCCTTCTCTGATCTCTCTGTGGCCGCTGCCTCCCCAGGTCTCTCTGTATCATCTGCCTTTTCTGTTCTTTCTGCCTCCTCTGCCTCCTCTTGTCTCTCTATGGCTTCTGCCTCATCTGGACTCTCTGCCTCCTCTGGTCTTTCTGTGGCCTCTGCCTCCTCTGATCTCTCTGCCTAATCTGCTTCCTCTGGTCTCTCTGTGGCCTCTGCCTTCTCTGGTCTCTCTGTCTCCTCTGCCTCCTCTGGTCTCTCTACCTCCTGTGCCTCCTCTGGTCTGTCTGTGTCCTCTGCCTCCTCTCGTCTCTCTGTGGCCTCTGCCTCCTCTGGTCTCTCTGTCTCCTATAACTCCACTGGTCTCTCAGTGGCCTTTGACTCCACTCGTCTCTCTGTGGCCTCTGCCTCCCCTGCTCTCTCTCTGGCCTCTGCCTCCACTAGTCTCTCTGACTTATCTGTCTCCTCTAGTCTCTCTGTCGCCTGCCTCCTCTGCTCTCTGTGGCCTCTGCCTCCTCTAATCTCTCTGCCTTCTGCCTCCTCTGCTCTCTATGGCCTCCGCCTTTACTGGACTCTGTGTGGCCTCTGCCTCCACTGGTCTCTCTGTGACTTATGCCTCCTCTGGTCTCTCTCTGGCCTCTGCCTCCTTTGGTCTCTCTGCCTCCTCTGCCCTCTCTGCTCTCTCTGTGGCCTCTGACTCCTCTGGACTCTCTTCCTCCTCTGGTCTTTCTGTGGCCTCTGCTTCCTCTAGTCTCCTGCCCCGTTGCCTGCTCTGAACTCTCGGTGGCCTCTGCCTTCTGGTCTCTCTGCCCCGTTGCCTCCTCTGGTTACTCTGTGGCCTATGCCTCCTCTGGTCTCTCTGCGGCCTCTGCCTCCTCTGGTCTCTCTGTGAACTTTGCCTTGTCTGATCTCTCTGTGGCCTCTGCCTCCTCTCGTCTCTCTGTGTCGCCTGCCTCCACTGGTCTCTCTGCCTTCTCTGCCTCCTCTGCTCTCTCTACCTCCTCTGGTCTCTCTGTGAACTCTGCCTCCTCTGGTCTCTCTGTGGCCTATGCCTCCTCTGGATTCTCTGTGGCCTCTGCCTCCTCTGGTCTCTCTGTCTCCTATGCCTCCACTGGTCTCTCAGTGGCCTTTGACTCCACTCGTCTCTCTGTGGCCTCTGCCTCCTCTGCTCTCTCTCTGGCCTCTACCTCCACTAGTCTCTCTGACTTATCTGTCTCCTCTAGTCTCTCTGTCGCCTCTTCAACCTCTGGTCTCTCTGTGGCCTCTGCCTCCTCTAGTCTCTCTGCCTTCTCTGCCTCCTCTGCTCTCTCTGTGTCCTCTGCCTCCTCTGGTCTCACTGTGGCCTCTGCCTTCTCTGATCTCTCTGTGGCCGCTGCCTCCCCTGGTCTCTCTGTATCATCTGCCTTTTCTGTTCTCTCTGCCTCCTCTGCCTCCTCTTGTCTCTCTATGGCCTCTGCCTCATCTGGACTCTCTGCCTCCTCTGGTCTTTCTGTGGCCTCTGCCTCCTCTGGTCTCTCTGCCTAATCTGCTTCCTCTGGTCTCTCTGTGGCCTCTGCCTTCTCTGGTCTCTCTGTCTCCTCTGCCTCATCTGGTCTCTCTACCTCCTCTGCCTCCTCTGGTCTGTCTGTGTCCTCTGCCTCCTCTCGTCTCTCTGTGGCCTCTGCCTCCTCTGGTCTCTCTGTCTCCTATAACTCCACTGGTCTCTCAGTGGCCTTTGACTCCACTCGTCTCTCTGTGGCCTCTGCCTCCACTAGTCTTTCTGACTTATCTGTCTCCTCTAGTCTCTCTGTCGCCTCTGCCTCCTCTGCTCTCTGTGGCCTCTGCCTCCTCTAATCTCTCTGCCTTCTCTGCCTCCTCTGGTCTCTCTATGGCCTCTGCCTTTACTGGACTCTGTGTGGCCTCTGCCTCCACCGGTCTCTCTGTGACTTATGCCTCCTCTGGTCTCTCTCTGGCCTCTGCCTCCTCTGGTCTCTCTGCCTCCTCTGCCCTCTCTGCTCTCTCTGTGGCCTCTGACTCCTCTGGACTCTCTTCCTCCTCTGGTCTTTCTGTGGCCTCTGCTTCCTCTAGTTTTCCTGCTTCTGAAGAGTGCAGTCGCACCTCTGCTTGCTCCTGCTAGCTTTACTTTTCTCTTTAGTTATCTCTACATTTAGGATCAACTTTTTACATTGCTTTTTACTTTCTTTTAACTGGATTTTTATGTTTTTATGTTCTTACATATTTTTTACTTTTTAAACAACACGTTGGACCTGTTGAGCGACTGGAGTCTTAGTATCTTTTTTTCA
Organism: Neodontobutis hainanensis; assembly: GCA_024349245.1. Taxonomy (NCBI): domain Eukaryota; kingdom Metazoa; phylum Chordata; class Actinopteri; order Gobiiformes; family Odontobutidae; genus Neodontobutis; species Neodontobutis hainanensis. The sequence continues at coordinate 23,532 of JALDNG010002547.1, read as the reverse complement.
ACATGTCTAGGATAAAAACAACTACTGCAAACTCTTTCTGCCAAAATTGTTGGAAATACCAACAAGAAATCAGTGTGCTACAAACAAAGATTTTTGCTTTGGAATCTGAAAGAGGACTTCAGGATACAATCCCGATCACACAATGTGGTAAGACTGTGAATTTAAACTTGGAAGATACAGTGTTATTCCCAAAGCTGAACAAAGCAAAGGGATTTAAACAAAATGATGGCACCTGGCATAAACTTGGTGCCCAGCCAAAGCAGCACTGGATAAGAAAAAAGAATGCTGGCATCACAAGAGCACTTGTAGCATCACGAGACATCCAGCTAAAAAACAGATTTGAATCACTGATGAATGAACCAGAAAACTCTTCTTTAACTGTAAAACATGGAGGAAATAAAACTTTGTCTATGGAAAACGGGAGACATGAATCTGTGGAAAAGCACCAGGCTAACAGAGACAGAGAATCTATGCCAAAAGTGAAGGACAGAGATATCCTGTTGCTGGGAGACGGTGCTGTCAGGACATAAACTATAGTTGTTTTGTTACATGCAGCTATCCAAGTGCTATGGTCCCTGATATAACAGCACTCCTCCCCAAGTCCTGTCCAAACACACAGGCATTAAACAGCTGATTGTACATGTGGGTGCAGTTGACACCAGGAAGGAGAATCAGAGGTTTTAAAAAAGGATTTCTCCAGGCTTTTAAATAAACTTGAAAATCTGGAAGTGCAATCCTTTATCAGTGGACCACTCCCAAACATTGACAGAAGGATCAATAAATTCTGTCGGCTGCTTGCATTAAATACATGGCTGTCCAAGACCTGCGAGACAAGAGGAGTACACTTTATTGATAACTTCAACTTGTTTTGGCAACGTGTAGACCTGTTTAAAGGAAAGGGCCCACACCTGAACAGAGGAGGGGTCAGGAGGCTAACAGATAATCTCCTGCACTCCTGAGACACCTAAATGGTTCTGGTCGCACTCTTAAACAAAGAAAGAGTCTTCTGAGAAGCCATCAGCCACTGAATGAGAAAAACACTCCAGCCTCACCAACCAAAGATCCTCCTCTGACTGGACCACCATCAACACCTGCACTACTGAAATGGACCCCCAATAGGACCCTGGACCCCCAGTAACATCAACACCTTCTGCGGACCTCACCATCTCTGTCCCATCCCCGAATCACCAATGGGATTTCCAGATCACCTGGAAATGTTGGTAAAATCTGGAACTAAGTTGATACCTCACACCTAACTTGGCCAGGTCACGGGTTCTATCATCTCCATCTTGGCCAGAACAAATGAGACCCCGATAGGTGTCCAATGCACCCCTGTCAGACCTCCACCCTCCCAGACCAGCTCCAAAAGCCTTGACTAGCATCAAGGCTACTATCAGCGATTAGGACACTGAGGGCCTCTGCTGTTCCAGGACTTTTGTCATCATAAAACACTTATCAACCCGAGGCCCTGTGAGAGAACACTCCCCAGCTCCATAGCTACAGTCAGAAGTCGCAGATTGGAGAAGAGAATAACAGTTAGTTTGTCTAATCAGACAAACCTGATTCAAATTCCTGCAAACAGATAAAGTCTAGTCCTGCTCAAACAGACTTGAAACTTGCAGTGTTCAATGTCAGGTCTTTGGGAAACAAATCTTTTTAATTAATGATTTTATAATTTCAAATAAGCTTGATTTTATGTTTTTAACAGAAACATGGTTAGACAGTAAGACTGGAAATGCTGTCCTTATTGAATCCACCCCATCGAATTTCACATTTTTATCCAAAATGCGGAAAACAAAAGGGTGGTGGTGTTTGTGCTATTTTTAGGGATAATATTCTTATCCAGAAACTATCACTTGGGAGTTTTCATCATTTGAGTATGTGGCATTCAAAATGGAGTTGAGGTTTTCTCCATCTATTTTATATGTTGTTCTTTACAAACCACCCCAACAATGTCATGATTTTATTGATGAGTTTACTGAAATGCTTTCGGTTATCTGCACAGAATATGAACAAATAATCATATCAGGTGATTTTAACGTGCATGTGGATAATGTTTCTGACAGAAATGCCAAAGAACTTTCTACTATTCTTGATACTTTTGGTCTTTGTCAGCATGTTAATGAGCCGACCCATAACAGAGGTCACACTCTGACCTGGTCATTACAAAGGGTGTCCATATTTCAGATGTCACTGTGATTGATGTTGCTCTGTCTGATCATTCTTGTGTCTTTTTCCATCTGTCCATGATTCCAAAAGCTGCTGCTGGACCTACAGTTGTTCAGAAGAGACACATTAATGATAACACCAGGACACAGTTTATGGAGGCAATCAGGTTTGAAAATGCCTCATCAGGTCAAGTTGATGATTTAATGAATTGTTATACTTCAGGTGTTTTAAATGTTATGGACGCCATTGCTCCTGTTAAGGTTAAAGTGATGAAGCGGCAGAAGGCTTCGTGGAGCAATGCTCCTTCTGTCAGGGCAGAGAAAAGGGAATGCCGGCCGAAAGAAAATGGCGTAAATTTAAACTCTTAATTCATTATGAGGTATACAAAGAAAATCTGCATGTTTTCAATCAAACTTTGAAAAAGCAAGAGAAATATTCTTCTCAGAGCTCATCAACCACAGCAGTAACAACTCACGTGTCCTGTTTGCTACAGTGAACAGATTAACAAACCCTCCAACTCCATTTCCTCCAGAATTAGTTTCCAACACTAAATGCAATGAGTTTGCATTGTTTTTTAACAACAAGGTTCAAGGCATTAAACATGCGATACAGTCCAAAGGGCAAACAACAACACTGCAGCCACATAGGAGACCTTTGTTTGAGTTTACACATTTTACACCCATTAATGACAGAACAATTGAAAACTGTCTCCAGCCTGAGTTCATCCACCTGCTGCCTCGATGTTTTACCCACTAGATTTCTAAAATCAGTACTAAGCAGTTTGTTACCACAACTCACTAATAGAGTCAATAATTCCTTACAGTTTGGAACATTTCCAAGGGCCTTAAAACTGCTGTCATCAAGCCTCCTAAAGAAGAGAAGTCTTGATGCTACAGTGCTCAACAACTATCGCCCATATCAAACCTGCCATTTTTAGGGAAAGTCATCGAAAAGTTGTATATCAGCAACTTAATGACTTTCTATTGCTTAACAACTGCTTTGATCCTTTTCAGTCAGGTTTTAGGCCCCATCACAGCACTGAGACTGCACTTATCAAAGTCACAAATGACATCCGCCTGAACACTGACGCTGGCAAAGTCTCTGTCTTAGTTCTGTTGGACTTGAGTGCTGCGTTTGATACAGTGGACCATGAAATCCTGTCACAAAGATTAGATGAATGGATAGGTATCTCTGGAACTGCTCTTAAATGGTTTCAGTCCTATCTTGAAGACAGGAAGTACTTTGTTTCGTTGGAAACTGTGTATCAGACCAAATGGCCCTGACATGTGGGTTCCACAGGGTCTATCTTGGGACCTCTATTATTCAATTTTTACATGCTTCCTTTAGGCCAGTTAATACACAGCTGTGGTGTATCCTACCATAATTATGCAGATGACACTCAGATTTACATTTCACTCACAGCAGGTGAAAATGGACCAATGCTTTTCATTGTGTCACTGCATCGAACAGATTGATGTGTGGATGCAAAATAATTTTCTCCAACTGAACAGAAACAAGACTGAAATAATTATCTTTGGACCACAGAAACAAAGAGAAAATGTCAGCAGTCACCTCGAGTCTCTTTTCTAAAATCTAAAAACCAGGTTAGAAATCTAGGGTCATCATGGACTCAGACTTGAATTTCCAGAGTCACATTAAGTCAATTACATCATCTGCATTTTATCACCTTAAAAATATTTCCAGAGTCAAAGGCATAATGTCTCAACCAGACTTAGAGAAACTTATTCATGCTTTTATCTCCAGCAGGTTAGATTACTGTAACGGCCTGCTCACTGGTCTCTCAAAATGAGGGTTAAGACAGCTGCAGCTTATTCAGAACGCTGCTGCTCGGGTTCTAACTAACACCAGGAAGTACAACCACATCAGTCCAGTTTTAAAATCTCTGCACTGGCTTCCTCATGCTCAGAGGATAGACTTTAAAACAGCACTACTGGTTTACAAGTCTCTAAATGGTTTAGCACCAGAATATATTTCTGAAATGCTAGTAGCTTATGAGCCTCCTCGGACTCTAAGAACATCTGGGACAGGCCTTCTGCTCGTGCCCAGAGTTAGAAGTAAACAGGGTGAAGCAGCGTTTAAGTTTCTTCTTTTATAATGCTTTTAATCTTTCTTATGTTTCCAAATCTAAATCTTGTAAATTGTCTTTTATTTCTGTAAAGCACTTTGAGTTACCCAGTGTATGAATTGTGCTATATAAATAAAATTGCCTTGCCTTGCCTTGCCTAGTCTCCCTGCCCCGTTGCCTCCTCTGAACTCTCGGTGGCCTCTGCCTTCTCTGGTCTCTCTGCCCCGTTGCCTCCTCTGGTTACTCTGCTCTCTCTACCTCCTCTGGTCTCTCTGTGAACTCTGCCTCCTCTGGTCTCTCTGTGGCCTATGCCTCCTCTGGATTCTCTGTGGCCTCTGCCTCCTCTGGTCTGTCTGTCTCCTATGCCTCCACTGGTCTCTCAGTGGCCTTTGACTCCACTCATCTCTCTGTGGCCTCTGCCTCCTCTGCTCTCTCTCTGGCCTCTACCTCCACTAGTCTCTCTGACTTATCTGTCTCCTCTAGTCTCTCTGTCGCCTCTTCCTCCTCTGGTCTCTATGTGGCCTCTGCCTCCTCTAGTCTCTCTGCCTTCTCTGCTTCCTCTTGTCTCTCTGTGTCCTCTGCCTTTACTGGACTCTCTGTGGCCTCTGCCTCCACTGGTCTCTCTGTGACTTATGCCTCCTCTGGTCTCTCTCTTGCCTCTGCCTCCTCTGGTCTCTCTGCCTCCTCTGCCTCCTCTGGTCTCTCTGTGACCTCTGCCTCCTCTGGTCTCTCTGTGGCCTATGCCTCCTCTGGTCTCTCTGTGGCCTCTTCCCCCTCTGGTCTAACTGTGGCCTTTGCCTCTTCTGCGCTCTATATCTCCTCTGCCTCCTCTCGTCTCTCTGTGGCCTCTGCCTCCTCTGGTCTGTCTGTGGCCTCTGCCTCCACTGGACTCTCTGTCTCCGCTGCTCTAACTGTCTCCTCTGGTCTCTCTGTCTTTCTGCCTCCTCTGAACTCTTGATGGCCTCTGCCCCCTCTGTTCTTACTGTGGCCTCTGCTTCCTCTGGTCTCTCTGTGGCCTCTGCCTCCTCTGGTCTCTATGTGGCATCTGCCTTCTCTGGTCTCTCTGCCTCCTCTGCATCCTCTCGTCTCTCTGCCTCCTCTGGTCTCTCTGTCTTTCTGCCTCCTCTGAACTCTCGTTGGCCTCTGCCCCCTCTGCTCTCACTGTGGCCTCTGCCTCCTCTCGTCTCTCTGTGTCGCCTGCCTCCACTGGTCTCTCTGCCTTCTCTGCCTCCTCTGCTCTCTCTACCTCCTCTGGTCTCTCTGTGAACTCTGCCTCCTCTGGTCTCTCTGTGGCCTATGCCTCCTCTGGATTCTCTGTGGCCTCTGCCTCCTCTGGTCTCTCTGTCTCCTATGCCTCCACTGGTCTCTCAGTGGCCTTTGACTCCACTCGTCTCTCTGTGGCCTCTGCCTCCTCTGCTCTCTCTCTGGCCTCTACCTCCACTAGTCTCTCTGACTTATCTGTCTCCTCTAGTCTCTCTGTCGCCTCTTCCTCCTCTGGTCTCTCTGTGGCCTCTGCCTCCTCTAGTCTCTCTGCCTTCTCTGCCTCCTCTTGTCTCTCTGTGTCCTCTGCCTCCTCTGGTCTCACTGTGGCCTCTGCCTTCTCTGATCTCTCTGTGGCCGCTGCCTCCCCTGGTCTCTCTGTATCATCTGCCTTTTCTGTTCTCTCTGCCTCCTCTGCCTCCTCTTGTCTCTCTATGGCCTCTGCCTCATCTGGACTCTCTGCCTCCTCTGGTCTTTCTGTGGCCTCTGCCTCCTCTGGTCTCTCTGCCTAATCTGCTTCCTCTGGTCTCTCTGTGGCCTCTGCCTTCTCTGGTCTCTCTGTCTCCTCTGCCTCATCTGGTCTCTCTACCTCCTCTGCCTCCTCTGGTCTGTCTGTGTCCTCTGCCTCCTCTCGTCTCTCTGTGGCCTCTGCCTCCTCTGGTCTCTCTGTCTCCTATAACTCCACTGGTCTCTCAGTGGCCTTTGACTCCACTCGTCTCTCTGTGGCCTCTGCCTCCCCTGCTCTCTCTCTGGCCTCTGCCTCCTCTAATCTCTCTGCCTTCTCTGCCTCCTCTGGTCTCTCTATGGCCTCTGCCTTTACTGGACTCTGTGTGGCCTCTGCCTCCACCGGTCTCTCTGTGACTTATGCCTCCTCTGGTCTCTCTCTGGCCTCTGCCTCCTCTGGTCTCTCTGCCTCCTCTGCCCTCTCTGCTCTCTCTGTGGCCTCTGACTCCTCTGGACTCTCTTCCTCCTCTGGTCTTTCTGTGGCCTCTGCTTCCTCTAGTTTTCCTGCTTCTGAAGAGTGCAGTCGCACCTCTGCTTGCTCCTGCTAGCTTTACTTTTCTCTTTAGTTATCTCTACATTTAGGATCAACTTTTTACATTGCTTTTACTTTCTTTTAACTGGATTTTTATGTTTTTATGTTCTTACATATTTTTACTTTTTAAACAACACGTTGGACCTGTTGAGCGACTGGAGTCTTAGTATCTTTTTTTCAACATGTCTAGGATAAAAACAACTACTGCAAACTCTTTCTGCCAAAATTGTTGGAAATACCAACAAGAAATCAGTGTGCTACAAACAAAGATTTTTGCTTTGGAATCTGAAAGAGGACTTCAGGATACAATCCCGATCACACAATGTGGTAAGACTGTGAATTTAAACTTGAAGATACAGTGTTATTCCCAAAGCTGAACAAAGCAAAGGATTTAAACAAAATGATGGCACCTGGCATAAACTTGGTGCCCAGCCAAAGCAGCACTGGATAAGAAAAAGAATGCTGGCATCACAAGAGCACTTGTAGCATCACGAGACATCCAGCTAAAAACAGATTTGAATCACTGATGAATGAACCAGAAAACTCTTCTTTAACTGTAAAACATGGAGGAAATAAAACTTTGTCTATGGAAAACGGAGACATGAATCTGTGGAAAAGCACCAGGCTAACAGAGACAGAGAATCTATGCCAAAAGTGAAGGACAGAGATATCCTGTTGCTGGGAGACGGTGCTGTCAGGGACATAAACTATAGTTGTTTTGTTACATGCAGCTATCCAAGTGCTATGGTCCCTGATATAACAGCACTCCTCCCCCAAGTCCTGTCCAAACACACAGGCATTAAACAGCTGATTGTACATGTGGGTGCAGTTGACACCAGGAAGGGAGAATCAGAGGTTTTAAAAAAGGATTTCTCCAGGCTTTTAAATAAACTTGAAAATCTGGAAGTGCAATCAGTGGACCACTCCCAAACATTGACAGAAGGATCAATAAATTCTGTCGGCTGCTTGCATTAAATACATGGCTGTCCAAGACCTGCGAGACAAGAGGAGTACACTTTATTGATAACTTCAACTTGTTTTGGCAACGTGTAGACCTGTTTAAAGGAAAGGGCCCACACCTGAACAGAGGAGGGGTCAGGAGGCTAACAGATAATCTCCTGCACTCCCTGAGACACCTAAATGGTTCTGGTCGCACTCTTAAACAAAGAAAGAGTCTTCTGAGAAGCCATCAGCCACTGAATGAGAAAACACTCCAGCCTCACCAACCAAAGATCCTCTCTCTGACTGGACCACCATCAACACCTGCACTACTGAAATGGACCTCCCAATAGGACCCTGACCCCAGTAACATCAACACCTTCTGGACCTCACCATCTCTGTCCCATCCCCGAATCACCAATGGGATTTCCAGATCACCTGGAAATGTTGGTAAAATCTGAACTAAGTTGATACCTCACACCTAACTTGGCCAGGTCACGGGTTCTATCATCTCCATCTTGGCCAGAACAAATGAGACCCCGATAGGTGTCCAATGCACCCCTGTCAGACCTCCACCCCTCCTAGACCAGCTCCAAAAGCCTTGACTAGCATCAAGGCTACTATCAGCGATTAGGACACTAAGGGCCTCTGCTGTTCCAGGACTTTTTGTCATCATAAAACACTTATCAACCCGAGGCCCTGTGAGAGAACACTCCCCAGCTCCATAGCTACAGTCAGAAGTCGCAGATTGAGAAGAGAATAACAGTTAGTTTGTCTAATCAGACAAACCTGATTCAAATTCCTGCAAACAGATAAAGTCTAGTCCTGTTTCAAACAGACTTGAAACTTGCAGTGTTCAATGTCAGGTCTTTGGGAAACAAATCTTTTTAATTAATGATTTTATAATTTCAAATAAGCTTGATTTTATGTTTTTAACAGAAACATGGTTAGACAGTAAGACTGGAAATGTTGTCCTTATTGAATCCAATTTATCGAATTTCACATTTTTATCCAAAATGCGGAAAACAAAAGGGTGGTGGTGTTTGTGCTATTTTTAGGATAATATTCTTATCCAGAAACTATCACTTGGGAGTTTTCATCATTTGAGTATGTGGCATTCAAAATGGAGTTGAGGTTTTCTCCATCTATTTTATATGTTGTTCTTTACAAACCACCCCAACAATGTCATGATTTTATTGATGAGTTTACTGAAATGCTTTCGTTATCTGCACAGAATATGAACAAATAATCATATCAGGTGATTTTAACGTGCATGTGGATAATGTTTCTGACAGAAATGCCAAAGAACTTTCTACTATTCTTGATACTTTTGGTCTTTGTCAGCATGTTAATGAGCCGACCCATAACAGAGGTCACACTCTGACCTGGTCATTACAAAGGGTGTCCATATTTCAGATGTCACTGTGATTGATGTTGCTCTGTCTGATCATTCTTGTGTCTTTTCCATCTGTCCATGATTCCAAAAGCTGCTGCTGGACCTACAGTTGTTCAGAAGAGACACATTAATGATAACACCAGGACACAGTTTATGGAGGCAATCAGGTTTGAAAATGCCTCATCAGGTCAAGTTGATGATTTAATGAATTGTTATACTTCAGGTGTTTTAAATGTTATGGACGCCATTGCTCCTGTTAAGGTTAAAGTGATGAAGCGGCAGAAGGCTTCGTGAGCAATGCTTCTTCTGTCAGGGCAGAGAAAAGGGAATGCCGAAAAGCCGAAAGAAAATGGCGAAATTTAAACTCTTAATTCATTATGAGGTATACAAAGAAAATCTGCATGTTTTCAATCAAACTTTGAAAAAGCAAGAGAAATATTCTTCTCAGAGCTCATCAACCACAGCAGTAATAACTCACGTGTCCTGTTTGCTACAGTGAACAGATTAACAAACCCTCCAACTCCATTTCCTCCAGAATTAGTTTCCAACACTAAATGCAATGAGTTTGCATTGTTTTTTAACAACAAGGTTCAAGGCATTAAACATGCGATACAGTCCAAAGGGCAAACAACAACACTGCAGCCACATAGGAGACCTTTGTTTGAGTTTACACATTTTACACCCATTAATGACAGAACAATTGAAAACTGTCTCCAGCCTGAGTTCATCCACCTGCTGCCTCGATGTTTTACCCACTAGATTTCTAAAATCAGTACTAAGCAGTTTGTTACCACAACTCACTAATAGAGTCAATAATTCCTTACAGTTTGGAACATTTCCAAGGGCCTTAAAACTGCTGTCATCAAGCCTCCTAAAGAAGAGAAGTCTTGATGCTACAGTGCTCAACAACTATCGCCCATATCAAACCTGCCATTTTTAGGAAAGTCATCGAAAAGTTGTATATCAGCAACTTAATGACTTTCTATTGCTTAACAACTGCTTTGATCCTTTTCAGTCAGGTTTTAGGCCCCATCACAGCACTGAGACTGCACTTATCAAAGTCACAAATGACATCCGTCTGAACACTGACGCGGGCAAAGTCTCTGTCTTAGTTCTGTTGGACTTGAGTGCTGCGTTTGATACAGTGGACCATGAAATCCTGTCACAAAGATTAGATGAATGGATAGGTATCTCTGGAACTGCTCTTAAATGGTTTCAGTCCTATCTTGAAGACAGGAAGTACTTTGTTTCGGTTGGAAACTGTGTATCAGACCAAATGGCCCTGACATGTGGGGTTCCACAGGGGTCTATCTTGGGACCTCTATTATTCAATTTTTACATGCTTCCTTTAGGCCAGTTAATACACAGCTGTGGTGTATCCTACCATAATTATGCAGATGACACTCAGATTTACATTTCACTCACAGCAGGTGAAAATGGACCAATGCTTTTCATTGTGTCACTGCATCGAACAGATTGATGTGTGGATGCAAAATAATTTTCTCCAACTGAACAGAAACAAGACTGAAATAATTATCTTTGGACCACAGAAACAAAGAGAAAATGTCAGCAGTCACCTCGAGTCTCTTTCTCTAAAATCTAAAAACCAGGTTAGAAATCTAGGGGTCATCATGGACTCAGACTTGAATTTCCAGAGTCACATTAAGTCAATGACATCATCTGCATTTTATCACCTTAAAAATATTTCCAGAGTCAAAGGCATAATGTCTCAACCAGACTTAGAGAAACTTATTCATGCTTTTATCTCCAGCAGGTTAGATTACTGTAACGGCCTGCTCACTGGTCTCTCAAAATGAGGGTTAAGACAGCTGCAGCTTATTCAGAACGCTGCTGCTCGGGTTCTAACTAACACCAGGAAGTACAACCACATCAGTCCAGTTTTAAAATCTCTGCACTGGCTTCCTCATGCTCAGAGGATAGACTTTAAAACAGCACTACTGGTTTACAAGTCTCTAAATGGTTTAGCACCAGAATATATTTCTGAAATGCTAGTAGCTTATGAGCCTCCTCGGACTCTAAGAACATCTGGGACAGGCCTTCTGCTCGTGCCCAGAGTTAGAAGTAAACAGGGTGAAGCAGCGTTTAAGTTTCTTCTTTTATAATGCTTTTAATCTTTCTTATGTTTCCAAATCTAAATCTTGTAAATTGTCTTTTATTTCTGTAAAGCACTTTGAGTTACCCAGTGTATGAATTGTGCTATATAAATAAAATTGCCTTGCCTTGCCTTGCCTAGTCTCCTGCCCCGTTGCCTCCTCTGAACTCTCGGTGGCCTCTGCCTTCTCTGGTCTCTCTGCCCCGTTGCCTCCTCTGGTTACTCTGCTCTCTCTACCTCCTCTGGTCTCTCTGTGAACTCTGCCTCCTCTGGTCTCTCTGTGGCCTGTGCCTCCTCTGGATTCTCTGTGGCCTCTGCCTCCTCTGGTCTGTCTGTCTCCTATGCCTCCACTGGTCTCTCAGTGGCCTTTGACTCCACTCATCTCTCTGTGGCCTCTGCCTCCTCTGCTCTCTCTCTGGCCTCTACCTCCACTAGTCTCTCTGACTTATCTGTCTCCTCTAGTCTCTCTGTCGCCTCTTCCTCCTCTGGTCTCTCTGTGGCTACTGCCTCCTCTAGTCTCTCTGCCTTCTCTGCTTCCTCTTGTCTCTCTGTGTCCTCTGCCTTTACTGGACTCTCTGTGGCCTCTGCCTCCACTGGTCTCTCTGTGACTTATGCCTCCTCTGGTCTCTCTCTTGCCTCTGCCTCCTCTGGTCTCTCTGCCTCCTCTGCCTCCTCTGGTCTCTCTGTGACCTCTGCCTCCTCTGGTCTCTCTGTGGCCTATGCCTCCTCTGGTCTAACTGTGGCCTTTGCCTCTTCTGCGCTCTATATCTCCTCTGCCTCCTCTCGTCTCTCTGTGGCCTCTGCCTCCTCTGGTCTGTCTGTGGCCTCTGCCTCCTCTGGACTCTCTGTCTCCGCTGCTCTAACTGTCTCCTCTGGTCTCTCTGTCTTTCTGCCTCCTCTGAACTCTTGATGGCCTCTGCCCCCTCTGTTCTCACTGTGGCCTCTGCTTCCTCTGGTCTCTCTGTGGCCTCTGCCTCCTCTGGTCTCTATGTGGCATCTGCCTTCTCTGGTCTCTCTGCCTCCTCTGCATCCTCTCGTCTCTCTGCCTCCTCTGGTCTCTCTGTCTTTCTGCCTCCTCTGAACTCTCGTTGGCCTCTGCCCCCTCTGCTCTCACTGTGGCCTCTGCCTCCTCTGGTCTCTCTCTGGCCTCTGCCTTCTCTTGTCTCTCTGCCTCCTCTGCCCCTCTGGTCTCTCTGCCTCCACTGGTCTCTCTATTGCCTCTGCCTCCTCTGGTCTCTCTTTTGCCTCTGCCTCCTCTGGTCTCTTTGTCTCCTCTTCCTCCTATAGTCACGCTATGGCCTCTGCCTCCTCTGGTCTTTCTGCCTCCTCTGCCTCCCCTGCTCTAACTGCCTCCTCTGGTCTCTCTGTGGCCTCTGCCTCCTCTGGTCTCTCTGTGGCCTCTGCCTTCTCTGATCTCTCTGTGGCTGCTGCCTCCCCTGGTCTCTCTGTGTCATCTGCCTTTTCTGTTCTCTCTGCCTCCTCTGCCTCCTCTGGTCTCTCTATGGCCTCTGCCTCCTCTGGACTCTCTGCCTCCTCTGGTCTTTCTGTGGCCTCTGCCTCCTCTGGTCTCTCTGTCTCCTCTGCCTCCTCTGGTCTCTCTACCTCCTCTGCCTCCTCTGGTCTGTCTGTGTCCTCTGCCTCCTCGTCTCTCTGTGGCCTCTGCCTCCTCTGGTCTCTCTGTCTCCTATGCCTCCACTGGTCTCTCAGTGGCCTTTGACTCCACTCGTCTCTCTGTGGCCTCTGCCTCCTCTGCTCTCTCTCTGGCCTCTGCCTCCACTAGTCTCTCTGACTTATCTTTCTCCTCTAGTCTCTCTGTCGCCTCTCCTCCTCTGGTCTCTCTGTGGCCTCTGCCTCCTCTAATCTCTCTGCCATCTCTGCCTCCTCTAGTCTCTCTATGGCCTCTGCCTTTACTGGACTCTCTGTGGCCTCTGCCTCCACTGGTCTCTCTGTGATTTATGCCTCCTCTGGTCTCTCTCTCGCCTCTGCCTCCTCTGGTCTCTCTGCATCCTCTGCCCTCTCTGCTCTCTCTGTGGCCTCTGTCTCCTCTGGACTCTCTTCCCCCTATGGTCTAACTGTGGCCTTTGCCTCTTCTGCGCTATATATCTCCTCTGCCTCCCCTGGTCTCTCTGTGGCCTCTGCCTCCTCTGGCCTCTCTAGTCTCTCTGCCTCCACTAGTGTCTCTATTGCCTCTGCCTCCTCTGGTCTGTCTGTGGCCTCTGACTCTTCTGGTCTCTTTCTCTCCTCTGCCTCCTCTAGTCACTCTGTGGCCTCTGCCTCCTCTGGACTCTCTGCCTCCTCTGGTCTCTCTTTGGCATCTGCCTCCTTTGGTCTCTCTGCCTCCACTGCTCTAACTGCCTCCTCTGGTCTCTCTGTGGCCGCTGCCTCCTCTGGTCTCTCTGTGGCATCTGCCTTTTCTGGTCTCTCTGCCTCCTCTGCCTCCTCTGGTCTCTCTGTGGCCTCTGCCTCCTCTGGTCTTTTTGTGGCCTCTGCCTCCTCTGGTCTCTCTTTGGCCTCTACCTCCTCTAGACTCTCTGTGGCCTCTGCCTCCTCTGGACTCTCTATTCCTATATCTCCTCTGGTCTCTCTGTGGCCTCTGTCTCCTTTGGTCTCTCTGCCTCCTCTGCATCCTCTCGTCTCTCTGCCTCCTCTTGGCTCTCTGTCTTTCTGCCTCCTCTGAACTCTCGGTGGCCTCTTCCCCTCTGGTCTACTGTGGCCTCTTCCTCTTCTGCTCTCTCAATCTCCTCTGCCTCCTCTCATCTCTCTGTGGCCTCTGCCTCCTCTGGTCTCTCTGTGGCCTCTGCCTTCTCTTGACTCTCTGCCTCCTCTGACCCCTCTAGTCTCTCTGCCTCCACTGCTCTATTTTTTGCCTATGCCTCCTCTAGTCACTCTGTGGCCTCTGCCTCCTCTGGACTCTCTGCCTCCTCTGGTCTCTTTGTGGCCTCTGCCTCCTCTGGTCTCTCTGCCTCCGCTGCTCTAACTGCCTCCTCTGGTCTCTCTGTGGCCTCTGCCTCCTTTAGTCTATCTGTGGCCTCTGCCTCCTCTGGTTTCTCTGTGGCCTCTACCTCCTTTGGCCTCTCTGTGGCCTCTGCCTCCTCTGGACTCTCTGCCTCCTCTGGTCTTTTGTGGCCTCTGCCTCCTCTGGTCTCTCTGCCTCCTCTGCTCCCTCTGCTCTCTGCCTCCACTGGTCTCTCAATTGCCTCTGCCTACTCTGGTCTCTTTGTCTCCTCTGCCTCCTCTAGTCACTCTGTGACCTCTGCCTCTTCTGGTCTCTCTGTGGCCTCTGCCTCCTCTGGACTCTCTGCCTCCTCTAGTCTTTCTGTGGCCTCTGCTTCCTCTAGACTCTCTGCCTCCCCTGCATCCTCTCGTCTCTCTGTCTCGTCTGCCTCCTCTGGTCTCTCTGCCTCCTCTGCCTCCTCTGGTCTCTCTGTGGCCTCTGCCTCCTCTGGTCTCTCTGTGGCCTCTGTCTTCTCTTGTCTCTCTGCCTCCTCTGCCCCCTCTGGTCTCTCTGTTTCTACTGGTCTCTCTATTGCCTGTGCCTCCTTTGGTCTCCCTGTTGCCTCTGCCTCATCTGGTCTCTCTGCTTCCTCTGCTTCCTTCCGTCTCTCTGTGGCCTCTGCCTCCTCTGGTCTCTCTGTGGCCTCTGCCTTCTCTTGACTCTCTGTCTCCTCTGACCCCTCTAGTCTCTCTGCCTCCACTGCTCTCTTTTTTGCCTCTGCCTCCTCTAGTCACTCTGTGGCCTCTGCCTCCTCTGGATTCTCTGTGGCCTCTGCCTCCTCTGGTCTCTCTGTCTCCTCTGCCTCCACTGGTCTCTCTACCTCCTCTGCCTCCTCTGGTCTGTCTGCGTCCTCTGCCTCCTCTCGTCTCTCTGTGGCCTCTGCCACCTCTGGTCTCTCTGGCTCCACTGGTCTCTCAGTGGCCTTTGACTCCACTCGTCTCTCTGTCGCCTCTTCCTCCTCTGGTCTCTCTGTGGCCTCTGCCTCCTCTAGTCTCTCTGCCTTCTCTGCCTCCTCTTGTCTCTCTGTGGCCTCTGCCTTTACTGGTCTCTCTCTGGCCTCTGCCTCCTCTGGTCTCTCTGCCTCCTCTGCCTCCTCCTGTCTCTCTGTGGCCTCTGACTCCTCTGGACTCTCTGCCTCCTCTGGTCTCTCTGTGACCTCTGCTTCTTCTGGTCTCTCTGTGGCCTCTGCCTCCTCTTGTCTCTCTATTCCTCTATCTCCTCTGGATTCTCTGTCTTTCTGCCTCCTCTGAACTCTCGGTGGCCTCATCCCCCTCTGGTCTAACTGTGGCCTTTGCCTCTTCTGCGCCCTATATCTCCTCTGCCTCCTCTCGTCTCTCTGTGGCCTCTGCCTCCTTTGGTCTCTCTGTGGCCTCTGCCTCCTCTGGCCTCTCTAGTCTCTCTGCCTCCACTAGTCTCTCTTATGCCTCTGCCTCCTCTGGTCTGTCTGTGGCCTCTGACTCCTCTGGTCTCTTTGTCTCCTATGCCTCCTCTAGTCACTCTGTGGCCTCTGCCTCCTCTTGACTCTCTGCCTCCTCTGGTCTCTTTGTGGCCTCTGCCTCCTCTGGTCTGTCTGCCTCAGCTGCTCTAACTGCCTCCTCTGGTCTCTCTGTGGCCTCTGCCTCCTCTGGTCTTTCTGTGGCCTCTGCCTCCTCTGGTCTCTCTGTGGCCTCTACCTCCTCTGGCCTCTCATTGGCCTCTGCCTCCTCTGGACTCTCTGCCTCCTCTGGCCTTTATTTTGGCCTCTGCCTTCTCTGGTCTCTCTGCCTCCTCTGCTCCCTCTGCTCTCTGTCTCCACTGGTCTCTCAATTGCCTCTGCCTCCTCTGGTCTCTCTGTGGCCTATGCCTCCTCTGGATTCTCTGTGGCCTCTGCCTCCTCTGGTCTCTCTGTCTCCTCTGCCTCCAATGGTCTCTCTACCTCCTCTGCCTCCTCTGGTCTGTCTGTGACCTCTGCTTCCTGTCGTCTCTCTGTGGCCTCTGCCTCCTCTGGTCTCTCTGTCTCCTATGCCTCCACTGGTCTCTCAGTGGCCTTTGACTCCACTCGTCTCTCTGTGGCCTCTGCCTCCTCTGCTCTCTCTCTGGCCTCTACCTCCACTAGTCTCTCTGACTTATCTGTCTCCTCTAGACTCTCTGTCGCCGCTTTCTCCTCTGGTCTCTCTGCGGCCTCTGCCTCCTCTAGTCTCTCTGCCTTCTCTGCCTCCTCTTGTCTCTCTGTGGCCTCTGCCTTTACTGGTCTCTCTCTGGCCTCTGCCTCCTCTGGTCTCTCTGCCTCCTCTGCCTCCTCTGGTCTCTCTGTGGCCTCTGACTCCTCTGGACTCTCTGCCTCCTCTGGTCTCTCTGTGACCTCTGCTTCCTCTGGTCTCTCTGTGGCCTCTGCCTCCTCTTGTCTCTCTATTCCTCTATCTCCTCTGGGTTCTCTGTCTTTCTGCCTCCTCTGAACTCTCGGTGGCCTCTTCCCTCTGGTCTAACTGTGGCCTTTGCCTCTTCTCCGCTCTATATCTCCTCTTCCTCCTCTCGTCTCTCTGTGGCCTCTGCCTCCTCTGGTCTCTCTGTGGCCTCTGCCTCCTCTGGCCTCTCCTGTCTCTCTGCCTCCACTAGTCTCTCTATTGCCTCTGACTCCTCTGGTCTCTTTGTCTCCTATGCCTCCTCTAGTCACTCTGTGGCCTCTGCCTCCTCTGGACTCTCTGCCTCCTCTGGTCTCTCTGTGGCCTCTGCCTCCTCTGGTCTCTCTGCCTCCGCTGCTCTAACTGCCTCCTCTGGTCTCTCTGTGGCTGCTGCCTCCTCTGGTCTCTCTGTGGAATCTGCCTTTTCTGGTCTCTCTGCCTCCTCTGCCTCCTCTGGTCTCTCTGTGGCCTCTGCCTCCTCTGGTCTTTTTGTGGCTTCTGCCTCCTCTGGTCTCTCTGTGGCCTCTACCTCCTCTAGCCTCTCTGTGGCCTCTGCCTCCTCTGGACTCTGTATTCCTCTATCTCCTCTGGTCTCTCTGTGGCCTCTGTCTCCTTTGGTCTATCTGCCTCCTCTGGGCTCTCTGTCTTTCTGCCTCAACTGAACTCTCGGTGGCCTCTTCCCCCTCTGGTCTAACTGTGGCCTCTTCCTCTTCTGCTCTCTCTATATCTTCTCTGCCTCCTCTCGTCTCTCTGTGGCCTCTGCCTCCTCTGGTCTCTCTGTGGCCTCTGCCTCCTCTGGTCTCTCTGCCTCCGCTGCTCTAACTGCCTCCTCTGGTCTCTCTGTGGCCGCTGCCTCCTCTGGTCTCTCTGTGGCATCTGCCTTTTCTGGTCTCTCTGCCTCCTCTGCCTCCTCTGGTCTCTCTGTGGCTTTTGTGGCTTCTGCCTCCTCTGGTCTCTCTGGCCTCTACCTCCTCTAGCCTCTCTGTGGCTCTCTGCCTCCTCTGACTCTCTATTCTCTATCTCCTCTGGTCTCTCTGTGGCCTCTGTCTCCTTTGGTCTCTCTGCCTCCTCTGCATCCTCTCGTCTCTCTGCCTCCTCTGGGCTCTCTGTCTTTCTGCCTCAACTGAACTCTCGGTGGCCTCTTCCCCTCTCTGGTCTAACTGTGCCCTCTTCCTCTTCTGCTCTCTATCTCCTCTGCCTCCTCTCTCTCTCTGTGGCCTCTGCCTCCTCTGGTCTCTCTGTGGCTCTGCCTTTACTGGTCTCTCTGTGGCCTCTGACTCCTCTGGACTCTCTGCCTCCTCTGGTCTCTCTGTGACCTCTGCTTCCTCTGGTCTCTCTGTGGCCTCTGCCTCCTCTTGTCTCTCTCTCTATTTCTCTATCTCCTCTGGGTTCTCTGTCTTTCTGCCTCCTCTGAACTCTCGGTGGCCTCTTCCTCTGGTCTAACTGTGGCCTTTGCCTCTTCTGCGCTCTATGGCTGTGTCCAAATTCAGGGTCTACATCCTCCTTAGGATCCTTCCTACCCGGTTGAAGTCCTCCGACGACCGCAAACCCGAAGTCGGTGTTTGTGAATTTGGACAGCCTACCCTTCTTTCAGTTCCTCCCTTACCTGCTGTTTCATTTCTGTCGCCTAGCAACCGTGATAGCAAGCTTTTTTTTTGTTTGCTCTGGTGAAGAGCTCATCGTTCTTTCCCCGGAGCTTTATAAAACTTCTGTCTGCTCTTTCATCCCTGGAAGCGTTCAACAGCTTCTATCACTAACAAGATTAGCTGTGTGTAAGGATATTCACACAGGCTGTAAGGAAGAAGCTAGTTTACGAGTAATGTTTTTGGTATATAAACGTACAAATGTAAAAAAATACTTAACAAAATGTATGACAACCACTGAAAACACGTATTTTTTTAAAAGCCAGTTTTTAAAAACGTACATCTAAAAGCATACTCCTCTCCCACTCACACCGCCACTTCATTGGCCATTACGCTCTGCCAAAAGAATTATGGGATAGGTAGGACGGAAAGGATCCACCACACCCATCCTTCCAATTCTGGGGAGGACGATTTGTGGGCCGATTTGAAGGATCCTACGACTTGACAGCCTTCTGCGCTGTGACGTAACATCCTTCAAATGAGGACTCAAGGATGCAGACCCTGAATTTGACACAGCCTATATCTCCTCTGCCTCCTCTGTCTCTCTGTGGCCTCTGCCTCCTCTGGTCTCTCTGTGGCCTCTGCCTCCTCTGGCCTCTCTAGTCTCTCTGCCTCCACTAGTCTCTCTATTGCCTCTGCCTCCTCTGGTCTGTCTGTGGCCTCTGACTCCTCTGGTCTCTTTGTCTCCTATGCCTCCTCTAGTCACTCTGTGGCCTCTGCCTCCTCTGGACTCTCTGCCTCCTCTGGTCTCTCTGTGGCCTCTGCCTCCTCTGGTCTCTCTGCCTCCGCTGCTTTAACTGCCTCCTCTGGTCTCTCTGTGACCGCTGCCTCCTCTGGTCTCTCTGTGGCATCTGCCTTTTCTGGTCTCTCTGCCTCCTCTGCCTCCTCTGGTCTCTCTGTGGCCTCTGCCTCCTCTGGTCTTTTGTGGCTTCTGCCTCCTCTGGTCTCTCTGTGGCCTCTACCTCCTCTAGCCTCTCTGTGGCCTCTGCCTCCTCTGGACTCTCTATTCCTATAACTCCTCTGGTCTCTCTGTGGCCTCTGTCTCCTTTGGTCTCTCTGCCTCCTCTGCATCCTCTCGCCTCTCTGCCTCCTCTGGGCTCTCTGTCTTTCTGCCTCAACTGAACTCTCGGTGGCCTCTTCCTCTGGTCTAACTGTGGCCTCTTCCTCTTCTGCTCTCTCTATCTCCTCTGCCTCCTCTCGTCTCTCTGTGGCCTCTGCCTCCTCTGGTCTCTCTGTGGCCTCTGCCTTCTCTTGACTCTCTCTGCCTCCTCTGCCTCCTCTAGTCTCTCTGCCTCCACTGCTCTCTTTTTGCCTCTGCCTCCTCTAGTCACTCTGTGGCCTCTGCCTCCTCTTGACTCTCTGCCTCCTCTGGTCTCTTTGTGGCCTCTGCCTCCTCTGGTCTGTCTGCCTCCGCTGCTCTAACTGCCTCCTCTGGTCTCTCTGTGGCCTCTGCCTCCTCTGGTCTTTCTGTGGCCTCTGCCTCCTCTGGTCTCTCTGTGGCCTCTACCTCCTCTGGCCTCTCATTGGCCTCTGCCTCCTCTGGACTCTCTGCCTCCTCTGGCCTTTTTTGGCCTCTGCCTCTCTGGTCTCTCTGCCTCCTCTGCTCCTCTGCTCTCTGCCTCCACTGGTCTCTCAATTGCCTCTGCCTCCTCTGGTCACTCTGTGGCCTCTGCCTCCTCTGGTCTCTTTGTCTCCTCTGCCTCCTCTAGTCACTCTGTGGGCTCTGCCTCCTCTGGTCTCTCTGTCTCCTCTGCCTCCTCTCCTCTAACTGCCTCGTCTGGTCTCTCTGCCTCCTCTGCTTCCTCTCGCTCTCTGTGGCCTCTGCCTAAACTGCTCTCTCTGTCTCCCCTGCCTCTACTGGTCTCTCTGCCTTCTCTGCCTCCTCTGCCTCTCTACCTCCATTGGTCTCTCTGTGGCCTCTGCCTCTTGTGGTCTCTCTGTGGCTCTCTGCCTTCTCTGGTCTCTCTGTGGCCACTGCCTCCTCTGGTCTCTCTGTGGCATCTGCCTTTTCTGGTCTCTCTGCCTCTTCTGGTCTCTCTGTGGCCTCTGCCTCTTCTGGTCTCTCTGTGGCCTCTGCCTCCTCTGGACTCTCTGTCTCCTCTGGTCTTTGTGTGACCTCTTCCTCCTCTAGTCTCTCTACCTCCCTGCTTCCTCTCGTCTCTCTGTGTCCTCTGCCTCCACTGGTCTCTCTGTGGCATCTGCCTCCTCTGGTCTTTTTGTCTCCTCTGCCTCCTCTAGTCACTGTGTGGCCTCTGCCTCCTTTGGTCTCTCTGCCTTCTCTGCCTCCTCTGCTTTAACTTCCTCCTCTGGTCTCTCTGTCTCTCTGCCTCATCTGGTCTCTCTGTGGCCACTGCCTCCTCTGGTCTTTCTGCTTCCTTTGCCTCCACTGGTCTCTCTATTGCCTCTGCCTCCTCTGGTCTCTCTGTGGCCTATGCCTCCTCTGGTCTCTCTGTCTCTCTGCCTCATCTGGTCTCTCTGTGGCCTCTGCATCCTCTGGTCTCTCTGAAGCCTCTGCCTTCTCTGGTCTCTCTATAGCCTCTGTCTCCTCTGGACTCTCTGCCTTCTCTGCATCCTCTAGTCTCTCTGTGGCTTTTGCCTCCTCTTGTCTCTCTGTCTTTCTGCCTTCTCTAGTCACTGTGTGGCCTCTGCCTCCTCTGGACTCTCTGCCTCCTCTAGTCTTTCTGTGACACTTCCTCCTCTAGAGTCTCTGCCTCCCCTGCTTCCTCTCGTCTCTGTCTGTCTGCCTCCTCTGGTCTCTCTGCCTCCTCTGCCTCCTCTGGTCTCTATGTGGCCTCTGCCTCCTCTGGTCTCTCTGTGGCCTCTGACTTCTCTTGTCTCTCTGCCTCCTCTGCCCCCTCTGGTCTCTCAATCTCTACTGGTCTCTCTATTGCCTGTGCCTCCTCTGGTCTCTCTGTTGCCTCTGCCTCCTCTGGTTTCTCTGCCTCCTCTGCTTCCTCTCGTCTCTCTGTGGCCTCTGCCTCCTCTGCTCTCTCTGTCTCTGCCTCCACTGGTCTCTCTGCCTTCTCTGCCTCCTCTGATCTCTCTACCTCCACTGGTCTCTCTGTGACCTCTGCAATCCTCTGGTCTCTCTGTGACCTATGCCTCCTCTGGATTCTCTCATGGCCTATGCCTCCACTGGTGTCTCTGTCTCCTCTGCCTTCTTTCATCTCTCTGTGGCCTCTGCATCTTCTGTTCTCTCTGTGGCCTCTGCCTCCTCTTGTCTCTCTATTCCTCTGCCTCCTCTGGTCTCTCTGTGGCCTCTGCATCTTCTGGTCTCACTGTGGCCTCTGCCTCCTCTTGTCTCTTTTTTCCTCTACCTCCTCTGGTCTCTCTGTGTCCTCATTCTCCTCTGGACTCTCTGCCTTCTCTGCATCCCCTAGTCTCTCTGTGGCCTTTGCCTCCTCTTGTCTCTCTGTCTTTCTGCCTCCTCTGAACTCTTGGTGGTCTCTGCCTCCTCTGCCTCCTCTGGTCTCTCTGTGGCCTCTGCCTCCTCTGGTCTCTCTCTGGCCTCTGCCTTCTATTGTCTGTCTGCCTCCTATGCCCCATCTGGTCTCTCTGACTCCACTGGTCTCTCTATTGCCTCTGCCTCCTCTGGACTGTATGCCTCCTCTGATCTATTTGTGGCCTCTGCCTCCTTCGGTCTCTCTGCCTCCTCTTCCTCCTCTGCTTCCTCTCGTCTCTCTGTGGCCTCTGCCTCCTCTGGTCTCTCTGTCTCCTCTGCCTCCTCTGGTCTCTCTGCCCCTATGCTTCCTCTCGTCTCTCTGTGGCCTCTGCCTCCTCTGCTCTCTCTCTCCCCTGCCTCCACTGGTCTCTCTGCCTTCTCTGCCTCCTCTGCTCTCTCTACCTCCACTGGTCTCTCTGTGACCTCTGCAATCCTCTAGTCTCTCTGTGGCCTATGCCTCCTCTGGATTCTCTCATGGCCTCTGCCTCCTCTAGACTCTCTGCTGCCTCCCCTGCTTTCTCTCTCTCTGTCTCTGCCTGCCTCCTCTGGTCTCTCTGCCTCCTCTGCCTCCTCTGGATTCTCTGTGGCCTCTGCCTCCTCTGGTCTCTCTGTGGCCTCTGTCTTCTTTGTCTCTCTGCCTCCTCTGCCCCTCTGGTCTCTCTGTCTCTACTGGTCTCTCTATTGCCTGTGCCTCCTCTGGTCTCTCTGTGGCCTCTGCCTCCTCTGCTCTCTGTCTCCTGCCTCCACTGGTCTCTCTGCCTTCTCTGCCTCCTCTGCTCTCTCTACCTCCACTGGTCTCTCTGTGACCTCTGCAATCCTCTGGTCTCTCTGTGGCCTATGCCTCCTCTGGTCTCTCTGCGGCCTCTGCCTTCTCTGGTCTCTCTGTGAACTCTGCCTCCTCTGGTCTCTGTGTGGCCTCTGCCTCCACTGGTCTCTCTGTCTCCTCTGCCTCCTTTCGTCTCTTTGTGGCCTCGGCATCTTCTGGTCTCTCTGTGGCCTCTGCCTCCTCTTGTCTCTCTATTCCTCTGACTCCTCTGGTCTCTCTGCGTCCTCTGCCTCCTCTGCTTCCTCTCGTCTCTCTGTGGCCTCTGCCTCCTCTGGTCTCTCTGTCTCCTCTGCCTCCTCTTGTCTCTCTGACTCCTCTGCCTCCTCTGGTCTCTCTGTGGCCTCTGCCTCCTCTGGTCTCTCTGTGGCCTCTGCCTTCTCTTTTCTCTCTGTCTCCTCTGTCCCCTCTAATCTCTCTGCCTCCACTGGTCTCTCTATTGCCTCTGCCTCCTCTCGTCTCTCTGTGGCCTCCACCTCCTCTGGTCTCTTTGTCTCCTCTGCCTCCTCTAGTCACTCTGTGGCCTCTGCCTCCTCTGCCTTCTCTGGTCTCTCTGCCTCCTCTGGTCTCTGTGGCCTCTGCCTCCTCTGGTCTCTCTGGCCACTGCCTCCTCTGGTCTCTCTGTTGCATCTGCCATTTCTGGTCTCTCTGCCTCCTCTGCGTCCTCTAATATCTCTGCCTCCTTTGGTCTCTCTGTCTTTCTTCCTCCTCTGAACTATTGGTGGCCTCTGCCTCCTCTCGCCTCTCTGCCCGTTGCCTCCTCTGGTCTCTCTGTCTCCACTGGTCTCTCTGTGACCTCTGCAATCCTCTGGTCTCTCTGTGGCCTATGTCTCTTTTGATTCTCTGTGGCCTCTGCCTCCTCTGGTCTCTCTGTCTCCTCTGCCTCCTCTCGTCTCTCTGTGGCCTCTGCCTCTTCTGGTCTCTCTGTGGTCTCTGCCTCCTTTTGTCTCTTTATTCCTCTGCCTCCTCTGGTCTCTCTGTGGCCTCTGTTCTCCTCTGCTCTCTCTGCCTCCTCTGCATCCTCTTGTCTCTCTGCCTCCTCTGGTCTGTCTGTCTTTCTGCCTCCTCTGAACTCTCGGTGGCCTCTGCCCCTCTGGTCTCACTGTGGCCTCTGCCTCCTCTGCTCTCTGACTCCTATGCCTCCTCTGGTCTCTCTGTGGCCTCTGCCTCCTGTGGTTTCTCTGTGGCCGCTGCCTTCTCTTGTCTGTCTGCCTCCTATGCCCTCTGGTCTCTCTGCCTCCATTGGTCT
>JALDNG010002546.1:0-36447 GCA_024349245.1 Neodontobutis hainanensis | reverse complement strand
CTCTGCCTTCTCTGGTCTCTCTGCCTCCTCTGCCTCCTCTGCTCTCTGCCTCCACTGGTCTCTCAATTGCCTCTGCCTCCTCTGGTCACTTTGTGGCCTCTGCCTCCTCTGGTCTCTTTGTCTCCTCTGCCTCCTCTAGTCACTCTGTGGGCTCTGCCTCCTCTGCTCTCTCTACCTCCATTGGCCTCTCTGTGGCCTCTGCCTCTTGTGGTCTCTCTGTGGCCTCTGCCTTCTCTGGTCTCTCTGTGGCCACTGCCTCCTCTGGTCTCTCTGTGGCATCTGCCTTTTCTGGTCTCTCTGCCTCTTCTGGTCTCTCTGTGGCCTCTGCCTCTTCTGGTCTCTCTGTGGCCTCTGCCTCCTCTGGTCTCTCTGTCTCCTCTGGTCTTTGTGTGGCCTCTGTCTCCTCTAGTCTCTCTACCTCCTCCTGCTTCCTCTCGTCTCTCTGTGTCCTCTGCCTCCACTGGTCTCTCTGTGGCCTCTGCCTCCTCTGGTCTTTTTGTCTCCTCTGCCTCCTCTAGTCACCGTGTGGCCTCTGCCTCCTTTGGTCTCTCTGCCTGCTCTGCCTCCTCTGCTTTAACTTCCTCCTCTGGTCTCTCTGTCTCTCTGCCTCATCTGGTCTCTCTGTGGCCTCTGCCTCCTCTGGATTCTCTCATGGCCTCTGCCTCCTCTAGACTCTCTGCCTCCCCTGCTTTCTCTCGTCTCTCTGTCTCGTCTGCCTCCTCTGGTCTCTCTGCCTCCTCTGCCTCCTCTGGATTCTCTGTGGCCTCTGCCTCCTCTGGACTCTCTGTGGCCTCTGTCTTCTCTTGTCTCTCTGCCTCCTCTGCCCCCTCTGGTCTCTCTGTCTCTACTGGTCTCTCTATTGCCTGTGCCTCCTCTGGTCTCTCTGTGACCTCTGCAATCCTCTGGTCTCTCTGTAACCTATGCCTACCTCGATTCTCAGTGGCCTCTGCCTCCTATAGTCTCTCTGTGTCCTCTGCCTCCTTGGGTCTCTTTGTCTCATCTGCCTCCTCTAGTCACTCTGTGGCCTCTGCCTCCTCTGGTCTCTCTCCCTCCTCTGCCTCCTCTGCTCTAACTGCCTCCTCTGGTCTCTCTGTCTCTCTGCCGCCTCTGGTCTTTCTGTGGCCTCTGCCTTCTCTGGTCTCTCTCTGGCCGCTGCCTACTCTGGTCTCTCTGAGGCATCTGCCTTTTCTGGTCTCTCTGCCTCCTCTGCCTCCCCTGGTCTCTCTGTGGCCTCTGCCTCCTCTAGACTCTCCTTGCCTCCCCTGGTCTTTCTGTGGCCATTGCCTCCTCTGGTCTCTCTGCCTCCTCTGCTTCCTCTCGTCTCTCTGTGGCCTCTGCCTCCTCTGGTCTCTCTGTCTCCTCTGCCTCCTCTAGTCTCTCTGTGGCCTCTATCTCCTCTGGTCTGTCTGTGTCCTCTACTTCCTCTTGTCTCTATGTGGCCTCTGCCTTTTCTGGTCTCTCTGTCTCCTCTGCCTCCTCTGGTCTCTCTGCCTCCTCTGCCTCCTCTGCCTCCTCTGATCTCTCTGTGGCCTCTGCCTCCTCTGGTATCTCTGTCTTCTCTGCCTCCTCTGCTCTTTCTGTGGCCTCTGGCTCCTCTGCTCTCTCTGTCTCCTCTATCTCCTCTGGTCTCTCTGTGGCATCTGCCTTTTCTGGTCTCTCTGCCTCTTCTGGTCTCTCTGTGGCCTCTGCCTCTTCTGGTCTCTCTGTGGCCTCTGCCTCCTCTGGACTCTCTGTCTCCTCTGGTCTTTGTGTGGCCTCTGTCTCCTCTAGTCTCTCTATCTCCCCTGCTTCCTCTCGTCTCTCTGTGTCCTCTGCCTCCACTGGTCTCTCTGTGGCCTCTGCCTCCTCTGGTCTTTTGTCTCCTCTGCCTCCTCTAGTCACTGTGTGGCCTCTGCCTCCTTTGGTCTCTCTGCCTTCTGTGCCTCCTCTGCTTTAACTTCCTCCTCTGGTCTCTATGTCTCTCTGCCTCATCTGGTCTCTCTGTGGCCTCTGCCTCCTCTGGTCTCTCTGCATCCTTTGCCTCCACTGGTCTCTCTATTGCCTCTGCCTCCTCTGGTCTCTCTGTGGCCTATGCCTCCTCTGGTCTCTCTGTCTCTCTGCCTCATCTGGTCTCTCTGTGGCCTCTGCATCCTCTGGTCTCTCTGAAGCCTCTGCCTTCTCTGCTCTCTCTGTGGCCGCTGCCTCCACTTGTCTCTCTGTGGCATTTGCCTTTTCTGGTCTCTCTGCCTCCTCTGCCTCCTCTGGTCTCTCTGTGACCTCTGCCTCATCTGGTCTCTCTATAGCCTCTGTCTCCTCTGGACTCTCTGTCTTCTCTGCATCCTCTAGTCTCTCTGTGGCTTTTGCCTCCTCTTCTCTCTCTGTCTTTCTGCCTCCTCTAGTCACTGTGTGGCCTCTGCCTCCTCTGGACTCTCTGCCTCCTCTAGTCTTTCTGTGACACTTCCTCCTCTAGAGTCTCTGCCTCCCCTGCTTCCTCTCGTCTCTCTGTCTCGTCTGCCTCCTCTGGTCTCTCTGCCTCCTCTGCCTCCTCTGGTCTCTATGTGGCCTCTGCCTCCTCTGGTCTCTCTGTGGCCTCTTACTTCTCTTGTCTCTCTGCCTCCTCTGCCTCTCTGGTCTCTCAATCTCTACTGGTCTCTCTATTGCCTGTGCCTCCTCTGGTCTCTCTGTTGCCTCTGCCTCCTCTGGTCTCTCTGCCTCCTCTGCTTCCTCTCGTCTCTCTGTGGCCTCTGCCTCCTCTGCTCTCTCTGTCTCCCCTGCCTCCACTGGTCTCTCTGCCTTCTCTGCCTCCTCTGATCTCTCTACCTCCACTGGTCTCTCTGTGACCTCTGCAATCCTCTGGTCTCTCTGTGGTCTATGCCTCCTCTGGATTCTCTCATGGCCTATGCCTCCACTGGTCTCTCTGTCTCCTCTGCCTCCTTTTATTTCTCTGTGGCCTCTGCATCTTCTGGTCTCTCTGTGGCCTCTGCCTCCTCTTGTCTCTCTATTCCTCTGCCTCCTCTGGTCTCTCTGTGGCCTCTGCATCTTCTGGTCTCTCTGTGGCCTCTGCCTCCTCTTGTCTCTCTTTTCCTCTACCTCCTCTGGTCTCTCTGTGTCCTCTGTCTCCTCTGGACTCTCTGCCTTCTCTGCATCCTCTAGTCTCTCTGTGGCCTTTGCTTCCTCTTGTCTCTCTGTCTTTCTGCCTCCTCTGAACTCTTGGTGGTCTCTGCCTCCTCTGGTCTCTCTGCCTCCTCTGCCTCCTCTGGTCTCTCTGTGGCCTCTGCCTCCTCTGGTCTCTCTCTGGCCTCTGCCTTCTATTGTCTGTCTCCTCCTATGCCCCATCTGGTCTCTCTGACTCCACTGGTCTCTCTATTGCCTCTGCCTCCTCTGGACTGTATGCCTCCTCTGATCTATTTGTGGCCTCTGCCTCCTCTGGTCTCTCTGCCTCCTCTTCCTCCTCTGCTTCCTCTCGTCTCTCTGTGGCCTCTGCCTCCTCTGGTCTCTCTGTCTCCTCTGCCTCCTCTGGTCTCTCTGCCTCCTCTGCTTCCTCTCGTCTCTCTGTGGCCTCTGCCTCCTCTGCTCTCTCTCTCCCCTGCCTCCACTGGTCTCTCTGCCTTCTCTGCCTCCTCTGCTCTCTACCTCCACTGCTCTCTCTGTGACCTCTGCAATCCTCTAGTCTCTCTGTAGCCTATGCCTCCTCTGGATTCTCTCATGGCCTCTGCCTGCTCTAGACTCTCTGCCTCCCCTGCATCCTCTCGTCTCTCTGTCTCGTCTGCCTCCTCTGGTCTCTCTTCCTCCTCTGCCTCCTCTGGTCTCTCTGTGGCCTCTGCCTCCTCTGGTCTCTCTGTGGCCTCTGTCTTCTCTTGTCTCTCTGCCTCCTCTGCCCCTCTGGTCTCTCTGTTTCTACTGGTCTCTCTATTGCCTGTGCCTCCTCTGGTCTCTCTGTTGCCTCTGCCTCATCTGGTCTCTCTGCCTCCTCTGCTTCCTCTCGTCTCTCTGTGGCCTGTGCCTCCTCTGCTTTCTCTGTCTCCCCTGCCTCCACTGGTCTCTCTGCCTTCTCTGCCTCCTCTGCTCTCTCTACCTCCACTGGTCTCTCTGTGACCTCTGCAATCCTCTCTCTGTGGCCTATGCCTCCTCTGGATTCTCTGTGGCCTCTGCCTCCTCTTGTCTCTCTGTCTCCTCTGCCTCCACTGGTCTCTCTACCTCCTCTGCCTCCTCTGGTCTGTCTGTGTCCTCTGCCTCCTCTCGTCTCTCTGTGGCCTCTGCCTCCTCTGGTCTCTCTGTCTCCTATGCCTCCACTGGTCTCTCAGTGGCCTTTGACTCCACTCGTCTCTCTGTGGCCTCTGTCTCCTCTGCTCTCTCTCTGGCCTCTACCTCCACTAGTCTCTCTGACTTATCTGTCTCCTCTAGACTCTCTGTCGCCTCTTCCTCCTCTGGTTTCTCTGCGGCCTCTGCCTCCTCTAGTCTCTCTGCCTTCTCTGCCTCCTCTTGTCTCTCTGTGGCCTCTGCCTTTACTGGTCTCTCTCTGGCCTCTGCCTCCTCTGGTCTCTCTGCCTCCGCTGCCTCCTCTGGTCTCTCTGTGGCCTCTGACTCCTCTGGACTCTCTGCCTGCTCTGGTCTCTCTGTGACCTCTGCTTCCTCTGGTCTCTCTGTGGCCTCTGCCTCCTCTTGTCTCTCTATTCCTCTATCTCCTCTGGGTTCTCTGTCTTTCTGCCTCCTCTGAACTCTCGGTGGCCTCTTCCCCTCTGGTCTAACTGTGGCCTTTGCCTCTTCTGCGCTCTATATCTCCTCTGCCTACTCTGGTCTCTCTGTGGCCTCTGCCTCCTCTGGTCTCTCTGTGGCCTCTGCCTCCTCTGGCCTCTCTAGTCTCTCTGCCTCCACTAGTCTCTCTATTGCCTCTGCCTCCTCTGGTCTGTCTGTGGCCTCTGACTCCTCTGGTCTCTTTGTCTCCTATGCCTCCTCTAGTCACTCTGTGGCCTCTGCCTCCTCTGGACTCTCTGCCTCCTCTGGTCTCTCTGTGGCCTCTGCCTCCTCTGGTCTCTCTGCCTCCGCTGCTCTAACTGCCTCTCTATTCCTATAACTCCTCTGGTCTCTCTGTGGCCTCTGTCTCCTTTGGTCTCTCTGCCTCCTCTGCATCCTCTCGTCTCTCTGCCTCCTCTGGGCTCTCTGTCTTTCTGCCTCAACTGAACTCTCGGTGGCCTCTTCCCCTCTGGTCTAACTGTGGCCTCTTCCTCTTCTGCTCTCTCTATCTCCTCTGCCTCCTCTCGTCTCTCTGTGGCCTCTGCCTCCTCTGGTCTCTCTGTGGCCTCTGCCTTCTCTTGATTCTCTGCCTCCTCTGCCTCCTCTAGTCTCTCTGCCTCCACTGCTCTCTTTTTGCCTCTGCCTCCTCTAGTCACTCTGTGGCCTCTGCCTCCTCTTGACTCTCTGCCTCCTCTGGTCTCTTTGTGGCCTCTGCCTCCTCTGGTCTGTCTGCCTCCGCTGCTCTAACTGCCTCCTCTGGTCTCTCTGTGGCCTCTGCCTCCTCTGGTCTTTCTGTGGCCTCTGCCTCCTCTGGTCTCTCTGTGGCCTCTACCTCCTCTGGCCTCTCATTGGCCTCTGCCTCCTCTGGACTCTCTGCCTCCTCTGGTCTTTTGTGGCCTCTGCCTTCTCTGGTCTCTCTGCCTCCTCTGCTCCCTCTGCTCTCTGCCTCCACTGGTCTCTCAATTGCCTCTGCCTCCTCTAGTCACTCTGTGGGCTCTGCCTCCTTTGGTCTCTCTGTCTCCTCTGCCTCCTCTCCTCTAACTGCCTCGTCTGGTCTCTCTGCCTCCTCTGCTTCCTTTCGTCTCTCTGTGGCCTCTGCCTAAACTGCTCTCTCTGTCTCCCTGCCTCTTCTGGTCTCTCTGCCTTCTCTGCCTCCTCTGCTCTCTCTACCTCCATTGGTCTCTCTGTGGCCTCTGCCTCTTGTGGTCTCTCTGTGGCCTCTGCCTTCTCTGGTCTCTCTGTGGCCACTGCCTCCTCTGGTCTCTCTGTGGCATCTGCCTTTCTGGTCTCTCTGCCTCTTCTGGTCTCTCTGGCCTCTGCCTCTTCTGGTCTCTCTGTGGCCTCTGCCTCCTCTGGTCTCTCTGTCTCCTCTGGTCTTTGTGGCCTCTGTCTCCTCTAGTCTCTCTACCTCCCCTGCTTCCTCTCGTCTCTCTGTGTCCTCTGCCTCCACTGGTCTCTCTGTGGCCTCTGCCTCCTCTGGTCTTTTTGTCTCCTCTGCCTCCTCTAGTCACCGTGTGGCCTCTGCCTCCTTTGGTCTCTCTGCCTTCTCTGCCTCCTCTACTTTAACTTCCTCCTCTGGTCTCTCTGTCTCTCTGCCTCATCTGGTCTCTCTGTGGCCTCTGCCTCCTCTGGATTCTCTCATGGCCTCTGCCTCCTCTAGACTCTCTGCCTCCCCTGCTTTCTCTGTCTCTCTGTCTCGTCTGCCTCCTCTGGTCTCTCTGCCTCCTCTGCCTCCTCTGGATTCTCTGTGGCCTCTGCCTCCTCTGGTCTCTCTGTGGCCTCTGTCTTCTCTTGTCTCTCTGCCTCCTCTGCCCCCTCTGGTCTCTCTGTCTCTACTGGTCTCTCTATTGCCTGTGCCTCCTCTGGTCTCTCTGTGGCCTCTGCCTCCTCTGCTCTCTCTGTCTCCCTGCCTCCACTGGTCTCTCTGCCTTCTCTGCCTCCTCTGCTCTCTCTACCGCCACTGGTCTCTCTGTGACCTCTGCAATCCTCTGGTCTCTCTGTGGCCTATGCCTCCTCTGGTCTCTCGGCCTCTGCCTCCTCTGGTCTCTCTGCGGCCTCTGCCTCCTCTGGTCTCTCTGTGAACTCTGCCTCCTCTGGTCTCTGTGTGGCCTCTGCCTCCACTGGTCTCTCTGTCTCCTCTGCCTCCTTTCGTCTCTTTGTGGCCTCTGCATCTTCTGGTCTCTCTGTGGCCTCTGCCTCCTCTTGTCTCTCTATTCCTCTGCCTCCTCTGGTCTCTCTGTGGCCTCTGGCATTTAGACATTTAGGTTTATCTGTCCAGTAGGAACTACATTGTTGTAAGAAAAGGCCGTTCTGAGAAAAGCCTTTCAGTCTCCACTCTCCATTAGTGGAGCTGGATTCACAGCTCAGTGAGACTTTGTCAGACGTGAAGTGCTGTGATCTGTCAGGACTCACTGTGAGAGACACTGGGGACTCAACATCTGCAAAACAACAAGTGCATAAATAATGAAGAATGAAAATAACATAAACACTTACAGTTTCTAAATATCTCTGAATGATTAGCAATAAATAAAGATCCTACCTTTAGTCCAGACAAACTTGGGCTGACTGTATTCAGAGTAAAACAGTGGGCGTCCTCGTCCTGCTCTACACACAAACCCTGCTGTGTTGGTCTGGTGCTGAACGCTGAAGGAGTCCTGTTCAGTCCCATTACTGTGACCTGGGAGCAGCTCATATCTGTAAGAGTCTGATGAATGAGGAACAGCCTTGTACCAGTAAAAGGTCCATCCTGCAGACGTCTGTTTAACACCACAGCTCAGAGAGACAGAGACTCCAGGAGTCAGCCATGACGGAGACACAGACAGGACAGGCTGGAGTTTACCTGTTTGAACACTCATTAGATATCATTTGTCTTATTGTGTTTTTAAATTGTCAGTGTAATAATGTAATAATGAATAATGTGAGATGAAACCTACTGTTGGACACATGTAATGTAACCTGGCTGCTCCATTCAGTTGCTTTATGTTGGTCATGTCTCATTATTCCTCTGCAGCTGTATTTGCCACTGTTTCCTGAAGCAGCAGCACTTATTATCATTACTTTATCTTCTTTATTAGAAAAGCTCACACCAGATTTGTTCCATTCATACGTCCACTCAGTGTCTGCTCCGTGTATTTCACATCTGAGAGTGACCTGCTCTCCTGGGAATATCTCAGGCCACTTTGGCTCCAGAGACACAGCAGCTGTGTCAGAGACTGATCAGAACCAACACAGTTACAAACAAGACTGGAACAATATGAATAAATGTTTCATTAATTTAGCTTTGAAGATATTAAAGACTGATATGTTTCTAGTGATGTTTACAGATGTTACAGACAAACTCACCAACAGCATTAAGTCTGAAGGACTGACTGTCCTCAGTGAAATAAAGTGGGTCTCCTCTTCCTGCTCTGCACCAGTACACTCCTCCCACTGAGACACTTATTTGTTGTTGATCAGAAGAACCTTTGAATAACTCTGTGTTGTCTCTGAACCAGTAATATTTCCAACCAGATGAAGCTGGAGTCACAGAGCAGCTCAGAGTCACTCTGCCTCCAGACTGAACCTCTGTCTCACCAGTCACTGTGGCCTTTGGCTTTTCTGTGGATCAGAGTGGAAATGTATATAAAGATCTTACTTGATATTGAACATAAAAGTTGTCCAGACTCACTCAGTACGTTCAGTCTGGTCCTCTGCTCCACAGTGTTGTGAGATCTGGAGCTCTTTCTCCTCTACATCTGTAGTGTCCACTGTCAGACTCAGTAACTCTGGAGATTGTATATTCTTTTGTTGTTTGATGTAGGACTGAACCGGTCCTGCTCCACTGATACATCCACTCAGTGTTTCCTCTGTCCTCAATCTCACATCTGAGAGTGAGACTGTCTCCAGAAAAGATCTCAGACCAGTTTGGATTCAGACTCACTGTGGGTTCTGTCAACATCAAATGTAATATTTAACATAATATAATTTCATTTTAAACCCATGTCAAACCCTCTTAACGTCCTCCAGACCAGCATCATGACTGTTATCAGTGATTAAGACACTGAGGCCTCTGTTGTGCCAGGACATTTTGTCAAAATTAACCAGTTCTCAACCTGAACAGACAAATCTGACTCAAATCCCTTCAAACAGATAATGTCAGGTCCTGCTCAAACAGACTTGAAACTTGCAGTGTTCAATGATTTAATAACTTCAAATAAGCTTGATGTTTTTAACAGAAGCATGGTTAGATGACAGGAAATGCAGTCCTTATTTAATCCACTCTATCTGATTTTACATTCGTATCAAAAATACAGGAAAACAAAAGGGAGGTGGTGTATGTTCCTTTCTTAGGGATAATATTCTCATCCAGAAGCTGTCACTTGGGGAGTTTTTATTATTTACATTTAGATTTATTCATTTAGCTGACGCTTCTATCCAAAGCAACTTTCACTATTCTACAGTAAATACCAGTTTTACAGCCACTAGGTGGGTTAAGTGTCTTGCCCAAGGACACAACGACAGTATGAGCTGTGAAGAGAGTGGGAATCGAACCCCTACCTTCCGGTTGAAGGACGGCTGCTCTACCCACTGAGCTACTGCTGCCCCATTTGAATATGTGTCATTCAAAATGAAGTTCAAGTTTTCTTCATCTATAATGTAGTTCTTTACAAACACTGTCATGATTTTATTGATGAGTTACTGAAATGCTTTCGTTTGTCTGCACAGAAATTGAACAAATAGTCATAGCAGGTGATTTTAAAATTTGTGTGGATAATGTTTGTATCAGGAATGTATCAAAAACTTTCTGCTGTTCTTGATACTTATGGGCTGTATCTTCCGATCATAACGCAGGTGTCAGGACGAGAAAGAAGCTCATTAAGGGGTGTGTCCAAATCCAACTTGTTCTGATTTTTCGGTTGAAGACGAAGGGATAAATAGATGGGACTTGAGTCGGCAAAGGTTCATCTTTTTTAATATTGGATGAGCAGAATATTAGTAAATACTAATCATTCAGTTAAGCTTAAACATATTGAAAAAAGTTAAAGCAAATGCATCTGGACTTAGTTTTCAAGCTAAAGAGGTTTTATCTTTTCCATTTCTGAGTCCAGCTGATACAGAGCTGAGCTTTATCTCTAGAGGAGGGCTTTGACCTGAAACTAACTCTGATTGGACCAGGCTGTTCTGGTCTCAGAGTCGTTAGGCAGTGTGACTCCTGATGTGAGAGTCGTTAGTGTTAGTGGAGTCGTTGTCCTTCTAGAGTGAACCTGTTTTGATGTAGGTTTCAGAACACTGTTGTAAACAGCTGGCAGGTGAAAACAGAGACCTGCTCCTCTGAGCGCAGACTCAGCTCCACCAGAGTTCACACAGAAGAGCTGAGTCTCACTGAACAGAGAAGAAAGTCCTCCATTATCACCTGCCAGCTTTTTACAACTGTGTTCTGAAACCTACATCAAAACAGTTTCACTCTAGTGCAGGGGTCGGCAACACGCGGCTCTGGAGCAGCATGCGGCTCTTTCATCCCTCTGATGCGGCTCCTGTGGCTTTTAAAAATAATTAATGAGTATTTAATTATTGTGTTTTATTTTAGTTCGTTCGTTTTATGTTGTCGCTGTTACCGTGCGCCACTAATGCTAATGTGCAACACCCGCCAGTGCGCTAATTTTTTAACTTTTGAGTCCCAGGTAGGCCATCTATGGAGAATTGTAAGAAGTATGCTTAATGTGTAATGAGGAGATATGCAGGTGTTTTCCAACTTAAACTTTATTAAAAGCAAACATCTCGCACGCCTCACAGATGACAGCTTACGATCCTGTGTAAAGAAGATGGTGTCGGCACAGCCCTGAGACAAGACTGAAATAATTATCTTTGGACCACAGAAACAAAGAGAAAATGTCAGCAGTCACCTCGAGTCTCTTTCTCTAAAATCTAAAAACCAGGTTAGCAATCTAGGGGTCATCATGGACTCAGACTTGAATTTCCAGAGTCACATTAAGTCAATTACATCATCTGCATTTTATCACCTTAAAAATATTTCCAGAGTCAAAGGCATAATGTCTCAACCAGACTTAGAGAAACTTATTCATGCTTTTATCTCCAGCAGGTTAGATTACTGTAACGGCCTGCTCACTGGTCTCTCAAAACGAAGGTTAAGACAGCTGCAGCTTATTCAGAACGCTGCTGCTCGGGTTCTAACTAACACCAGGAAGTACAACCACATCAGTCCAGTTTTAAAATCTCTGCACTGGCTTCCTGTTGCTCAGAGGATAGACTTTAAAACAGCACTACTGGTTTACAAGTCTCTAAATGGTTTAGCACCAGAATATATTTCTGAAATGCTAGTAGCTTATGAGCCTCCTCGGACTCTAAGAACATCTGGGACAGGCCTTCTGCTCGTGCCCAGAGTTAGAAGTAAACAGGGTGAAGCAGCGTTTAAGTTTCAAGCAGCAAAACCTGGAACAACCTCCCAGATGAAGTAAAACAAGCCTCAACTTTAACAATGTTCAAGGAGGTTAAAACCTTCCTTTTAGCTCCGCCTACACCACAACTTAAAATGTTTTTTATCTGCACTCTTCTTCTTTTATAATGCTTTTAATCTTTCTTATGTTTCCAAATCTAAATCTTGTAAATTGTCTTTTATTTCTGTAAAGCACTTTGAGTTACCCAGTGTATGAATTGTGCTATATAAATAAAATTGCCTTGCCTTGCCTTGCCTAGTCTCCTGCCCGTTGCCTCCTCTGAACTCGGTGGCCTCTGCCTTCTCTGGTCTCTCTGCCCCGTTGCCTCCTCTGGTTACTCTGTGGCCTATGCCTCCTCTGGTCTCTCTGCGGCCTCTGCCTCGTCTGGTTACTCTGTGGTCTATGCCTCCTCTGGTCTCTCTGCGGCCTCTGCCTCCTCTGGTCTCTCTGTGAACTTTGCCTCGTCTGATCTCTCTGTGGCCTCTGCCTCCTCTCGTCTCTCTGTGTTGCCTGCCTCCACTGGTCTCTCTGCCTTCTCTGCCTCCTCTGCTCTCTCTACCTCCTCTGGTCTCTCTGTGAACTCTGCCTCCTCTGGTCTCTCTGTGGCCTATGCCTCCTCTGGATTCTCTGTGGCCTCTGCCTCCACTGGTCTCTCAGTGGCCTTTGACTCCACTCATCTCTCTGTGGCCTCTGCCTCCTCTGCTCTCTCTCTGGCCTCTACCTCCACTAGTCTCTCTGACTTATCTGTCTCCTCTAGTCTCTCTGTACCCTCTTCCTCCTCTGGTCTCTCTGTGGCCTCTGCCTCCTCTAGTCTCTCTGCCTTCTCTGCCTCCTCTTGTCTCTCTGTGTCCTCTGCCTTTACTGGACTCTCTGTGGCCTCTGCCTCCACTGCTCTCTCTGTGACTTATGCCTCCTCTGGTCTCTCTCTTGCCTCTGCCTCCTCTGCCTCCTCTGGTCTCTCTGTGACCTCTGCCTCCTCTGGTCTCTCTGTGGCCTATGCCTCCTCTGATCTCTCTGTGGCCTCTTCCCCCTCTGGTCTAACTGTGGCCTTTGCCTCTTCTGCGCTCTATATCTCCTCTGCCTCCTCTCGTCTTTCTGTGGCCTCTGCCTCCTCTGGTCTGTCTGTGGCCTCTGCGTCCTCTGGACTCTCTGTCTCCGCTGCTCTAACTGTCTCCTCTGGTCTCTCTGTCTTTCTGCCTCCTCTGAACTCTCGATGGCCTCTGCCCCCTCTGGTCTCACTGTGGCCTCTGCTGCTCCTCTGGTCTCTCTGTGGCCTCTGCCTCCTCTGGTCTCTATGTGGCATCTGCCTTCTCTGGTCTCTATGCCTCCTCTGCATCCTCTCGTCTCTCTGCCTCCTCTGGTCTCTCTGTCTTTCTGCCTCCTCTGAACTCTCGATGGCCTCTGCCCCCTCTGCCCTCACTGTGGCCTCTGCCTCCTCTGGTCTCTCTCTGGCCTCTGCCTTCTCTTGTCTCTCTGCCTCCTCTGCCCCCTTTGGTCTCTCTGCCTCCACTGGTCTCTCTATTGCCTCTGCCTCCTCTGGTCTCTCTTTTGCCTCTGCCTCCTCTGGTCTCTTTGTCTCCTCTTCCTCCAATAGGGTTAGGGTTAGGGTTAGTCTGTTCTAATGCACATTTACAGTCTGTTCCTATGCAAGTATACAGCCTGTACTACTGCTCAACAACAGTCGGTTCTACTGCGTCTACAGTCTGAACTACTGCACCTCTATAGTCTGTTCTAAAGCATGTCCACAGTATTTTCTAATACTCATATACAGTCTGTTCTAATGCTCATCTACAGTCTGTACTACTGCACCTCTACAGAGACCAGAGGAGGCAGAGAGACCAGAGAAGGCAGAGGACACAAAGAGACCAGAGGAGGCAGAGGCCACAGAGTGACTAGAGGAGGCAGAGGAGACAAAGAGACCAGAGGAGGCAGAGGCCACAGAGAGACCAGAGGAGGGAGGTAGAGGAGATAGAGAGAGCAGAAGAGGAAGAGGCCACAGTTAGACCAGAGGGGGAAGAGGCCACCGAGAGTTCAGTTGAGGCAGAAAGACAGAGAGCCCAGAGGAGGCAGAGAGACGAGGATGCAGAGGAGGCAGAGAGACCAAAGGAGACAGAGGCCACAGAGAGACCAGAGGAGATAGAGGAATAGAGAGTATAGAGGAGGCAGAGGCCACAGAGAGGCTAGCGGAGGTAGAGGCCACAGAGAGACCAGAGGAGGCAGAAGCCACAAAAAGACCAGAGGAGGCAGCGGCCACAGAGAGACCAGAGGAGGCAGTTAGAGCAGCGGAGGCATAGAGACCAGAGGAGGCAGAGGAATAGAGAGACAAAAGGAGGCAGAGACCACAGAGAGACCAGAAGAGGCAGAGGCCACAGAGAGACGAGAGGAGGCAGAGGAGACAGAGAGACCAGAGGAGGCAGAGGCCACAGAGAATCCAAAAGAGACATAGGCCACAGAGAGACCAGAGGATTGCAGAGGTCACAGAGAGACCAGTGGAGGTAGAGAGAGCAGAGGAGGCAGAGAAGGCAGAGAGACCAGTGGAGGCAGAGGAGACAGAGAGACCAGAGGAGGCAACGGGCAGAGAGGCGAGAGGAGGCAGAGGCCACCAATAGTTCAGAGGAGGAAGAAAGACAGAGAGACCAAAGGAGGCAGAGAGATTAGAGGACGCAGAGGAGGCAGAGAGACCAGAAAAGGCAGATGCAACAGAGAGACCAGAGGAGGCAGAGGCCACAGAGACCAGAGGAGGCAGAGAGACCAGAGAAGGCAGAGGACACAAAGAGACCAGAGGAGGCAGAGGCCACAGAGTGACTAGAGGAGGCAGAGGAGACAAAGAGACCAGAGGAGGCAGAGGCCACAGAGACGAGAGGAGGCAGAGGCAATAGAGAGACCAGTGGAGGCAGAGAGGGTAGAGGGACAGAGGAGACAGAGAGAAAAGAGAAGGCAGAGGCCACAGAGAGACCAGAGGAGGCAGAGGCCACAGAGAGACCAGAGGAGGCAGAGGAGTCAGAGAGACAAGAGGAGGCAGAGGAGACAGAGAGACCAGAGGAATCAGAGGCCACAGAGAGACGAGAGGAAGCAGAGGAGGCAGAGGAGGCAGAGAGACCAGAGGAGGCAGAGGCCACAAATAGATTAGAGGAGGCAGACAGTCTAGAGGAGGCAGAGGCAATAGAGAGACCAGTGGAGTCAGAGAGACCAGATGGGGCATAGGAGGCAGACAGACAATAGAAGGCAGAGGCCAGAGAGAGACCAGAGGAGGTAGAGGCAACAGAGAGACCAGAGGAGGCAGAGGAGGCAGAGAGACCAGAGAAGGCAGAGGCCACCAAGAGTTCAGAGGAGGCAGAAAGACAGAGAGACAAGAGGAGGCAAAGGCCACAGAGAGACTAGAGGAGGAAGAGGAACAGAGAGACAAGAGGAGGCAGAGGCCAAAGAGAGACCAGAAGATGCAGAGGCCACAGAGAGACCAGAGGAGGCAGAGGAATAGAGAGACAAGAGGAGGCAGAGGCCACAGAGAGACCAGAAGATGCAGAGGCCACAAAGAGACGAAAGGAGGCAGAGGAGACAGAGAGAACTGTGGAGGCAGAGGCCACACAGAGACCAGAGGAGGCAGAGTTCACAGAGAGACCAGAGTAGGCAGAGGCCGCAGAGAGACCAGAGGAGGCATAGGCCACAGAGAGACCAGAGGATTGCAGAGGTCACAGAGAGACCAGTGGAGGTAGAGAGAGCAGAGGAGGCAGAGAAGGCAGAGAGACCAGTGGAGGCAGGGGAGACAGAGAGAGCAGAGGAGGCACAGGCAACAGAGAGAGACCAGTAGAGACAGAGAGACCAGAGGGGGCAGAGGAGGCAGAGAGACAAGAGAAGACAGAGGCCACAGAGAGACCAGAGGAGGCAGAGGCCACAGAGAATCCAGAGGAAACAGAGGAGGCAGAGAGACCAGAGGAGGCAGACGAGACAGAGAGACGAGAGAAAGAAGGGGAGGCAGAGAGTCTAGAGGAGGCAGAGGCCATGAGAGAATCCAGAGGAGGCATAGGCCACAGAGAGACTAGAGGATTGCAGAGGTCACAGAGAGACCAGTGGAGGTAGAGAGAGCAGAGGAGGCAGAGAAGGCAGAGAGACCAGTGGAGGCAGGGGAGAGAGAGAGAGCAGAGGAGGCAGAGGCCACAGAGAGATCAGACGAGAAAAAGTTCACAGAGAGACCAGAGGAGGCAGAGGCCGCAGAGAGACCAGAGGAGGCATAGGCAACAGAGTAACCAGAGGAGGCAATGGGGCAGAGAGACCAGAGAAGGCAGAGGCCACCGAGAGTTCAGAGGAGGCAACGGGGCAGGGAGACTATAGGAAGCAGAGGCCACATAAAGACCAGAGGAGGCAGAGAGTCCAGATGAGTCAGAAGCAACAGAGAGAGCAGAGAGGGCAGAGGAGGCAGAGAGACCAGAGGAGGCAGAGGCAAGAGAGAGACTAGAGGAGGCATAAGTCACAGAGAGACCAGTGGAAGCAGAGGCCACAGAGAGTCCAGTAAAGGCAGAGGCCATAGAAAGACCAGAGGAGGCAAAGGAGGTAGAGAGATCAGAGGAGGCAGAGGCGACAGAGAGACTAGAGGAGACAGATAAGTCAGAGAGACTAGTGGAGGCAGAGGCCAGAGAGAGAGCAGAGGAATAGAGAGACAAAAGGAGGCAGAGACCACAGAGAGACCAGAAGAGGCAGAGGCCACAGAGAGACGAGAGGAGGCAGAGGAGACAGAGAGACCAGAGGAGGCAGAGGCCACAGAGAATCCAAAAGAGACATAGGCCACAGAGAGACCAGAGGATTGCAGAGGTCACAGAGAGACCAGTGGAGGTAGAGAGAGCAGAGGAGGCAGAGAAGGCAGAGAGACCAGTGGAGGCAGAGGAGACAGAGAGACCAGAGGAGGCAACGGGCAGAGAGGCGAGAGGAGGCAGAGGCCACCAATAGTTCAGAGGAGGAAGAAAGACAGAGAGACCAAAGGAGGCAGAGAGATTAGAGGACGAGAGGAGGCAGAGAGACCAGAAAAGGCAGATGCAACAGAGAGACCAGAGGAGGCAGAGGCCACAGAGACCAGAGGAGGCAGAGAGACCAGAGAAGGCAGAGGACACAAAGAGACCAGAGGAGGCAGAGGCCACAGAGTGACTAGAGGAGGCAGAGGAGACAAAGAGACCAGAGGAGGCAGAGGCCACAGAGAGACGAGAGGAGGCAGAGGCAATAGAGAGACCAGTGGAGGCAGAGAGGGTAGAGGACAGAGGAGACAGAGAGAAAAGAGAAGGCAGAGGCCACAGAGAGACCAGAGGAGGCAGAGGCCACAGAGAGACCAGAGGAGGCAGAGGAGTCAGAGAGACAAGAGGAGGCAGAGGAGACAGAGAGACCAGAGGAATCAGAGGCCACAGAGAGACGAGAGGAAGCAGAGGAGGCAGAGGAGGCAGAGAGACCAGAGGAGGCAGAGGCCACAAATAGATTAGAGGAGGCAGACAGTCTAGAGGAGGCAGAGGCAATAGAGAGACCAGTGGAGTCAGAGAGACCAGATGGGGCATAGGAGGCAGACAGACAATAGAAGGCAGAGGCCAGAGAGAGACCAGAGGAGGTAGAGGCAACAGAGAGACCAGAGGAGGCAGAGGAGGCAGAGAGACCAGAGAAGGCAGAGGCCACCAAGAGTTCAGAGGAGGCAGAAAGACAGAGAGACAAGAGGAGGCAAAGGCCACAGAGAGACTAGAGGAGGAAGAGGAACAGAGAGACAAGAGGAGGCAGAGGCCAAAGAGAGACCAGAAGATGCAGAGGCCACAGAGAGACCAGAGGAGGCAGAGGAATAGAGAGACAAGAGGAGGCAGAGGCCACAGAGAGACCAGAAGATGCAGAGGCCACAAAGAGACGAAAGGAGGCAGAGGAGACAGAGAGAACTGTGGAGGCAGAGGCCACACAGAGACCAGAGGAGGCAGAGTTCACAGAGAGACCAGAGTAGGCAGAGGCCGCTGAGAGACCAGAGGAGGCATAGGCCACAGAGAGACCAGAGGATTGCAGAGGTCACAGAGAGACCAGTGGAGGTAGAGAGAGCAGAGGAGGCAGAGAAGGCAGAGAGACCAGTGGAGGCAGGGGAGACAGAGAGAGCAGAGGAGGCACAGGCAACAGAGAGAGACCAGTAGAGACAGAGAGACCAGAGGGGGCAGCGGAGGCAGAGAGACAAGAGAAGACAGAGGCCACAGAGAGACCAGAGGAGGCAGAGGCCACAGAGAATCCAGAGGAAACAGAGGAGGCAGAGAGACCAGAGGAGGCAGACGAGACAGAGAGACGAGAGAAAGCAGGGGAGGCAGAGAGTCTAGAGGAGGCAGAGGCCATGAGAGAATCCAGAGGAGGCATAGGCCACAGAGAGACTAGAGGATTGCAGATGTCACAGAGAGACCAGTGGAGGTAGAGAGAGCAGAGGAGGCAGAGAAGGCAGAGAGACCAGTGGAGGCAGGGGAGAGAGAGAGCAGAGGAGGCAGAGGCCACAGAGAGATCAGACGAGAAAAAGTTCACAGAGAGACCAGAGGAGGCAGAGGCCGCAGAGAGACCAGAGGAGGCATAGGCAACAGAGTAACCAGAGGAGGCAATGGGGCAGAGAGACCAGAGAAGGCAGAGGCCACCGAGAGTTCAGAGGAGGCAACGGGGCAGGGAGACTATAGGAAGCAGAGGCCACATAAAGACCAGAGGAGGCAGAGAGTCCAGATGAGTCAGAAGCAACAGAGAGAGCAGAGAGGGCAGAGGAGGCAGAGAGACCAGAGGAGGCAGAGGCAAGAGAGAGACTAGAGGAGGCATAAGTCACAGAGAGACCAGTGGAAGCAGAGGCCACAGAGAGTCCAGTAAAGGCAGAGGCCATAGAAAGACCAGAGGAGGCAAAGGAGGTAGAGAGATCAGAGGAGGCAGAGGCGACAGAGAGACTAGAGGAGACAGATAAGTCAGAGAGACTAGTGGAGGCAGAGGCCAGAGAGAGAGCAGAGGAGGCAGAGGCCACAGAGAGACGAGTGGAGTCAAAGGCCACTGAGAGACCAGTGGAGGCATAGGAGACAGAGAGACCAGAGGAGGCAGAGGACACAGACAGACCAGAGGAGGCAGAGGAGGTAGAGAGACCAGAGGAGGCAGAGGCCAAATAGAGACTAGAGGAAGCAGATTAGGCAGAGAGACCAGAGGAGGCAGAGGCCACAG
Organism: Neodontobutis hainanensis; assembly: GCA_024349245.1. NCBI lineage: Eukaryota > Metazoa > Chordata > Actinopteri > Gobiiformes > Odontobutidae > Neodontobutis > Neodontobutis hainanensis. Next base: position 18,121 of record JALDNG010002546.1, on the reverse strand, counting down.
AAAGACCAGAGGAGGCAGAGAGTCTTGAGGAGGCAGAGGCCATAGAGAGACCAGAGGAGGCAGAGGAGGCAGAGAGAACAAAAAAGGCAGATGACACAGAGAGACCAGGGGAGGCAGCGGCCACAGAGATATCAGAGAAGGCAGAGGCCACAGAGAGACCAGAGGAGGCAGAGGCCAGAGAGAGACCAGAGGAGGCATATGTCACAGAGAGACCAGTGGAGGCAGAGGCGACAGAGAGACTAGAGGAGACAGATAAGTCAGAGAGACTAGTGGAGGCAGAGGCCAGAGAGAGAGCACAGGAGGCAGAGGCCAAAGAGAGACGAGTGGAGTCAAAGGCCACTGAGAGACCAGTGGAGGCATAGGAGACAGAGAGACCAGAGGAGGCAGAGGCCACAGAGAGTTCAGAGGAGGCAACAGGGCAGGGATACTAGAGGAAGCAGAGGCCACAGAAAGACCAGAGGAGGCAGAGAGTCCAGAGGAGTCAGAGGCCACAGAGAGAGCAGAGAGGGCAGAGGAGGCAGAGAGACCAGAGGAGGCAGAGGCGAGAGAGAGACCAGAGGAGGCATAAGTCACAGAGAGACCAGTGGAGGCAGAGGCCACAGAGAGTCCAGTAAAGGCAGAGGCCATAGAGAGACTAGAGGAGGCAGAGAAGGCAGAGAGATTAGAGGAGGCAGAGGCCACAGAGAGACCAGAGGAGGGAGAGGCGACAGAGAGTCTAGAGGAGAAAGATAATGTAACACAGGTGTCGACTAGAGTTGACTGCATCCTCTTGCTTGGTATTGCTCTTTGGTTACGGGCTTTGCGTGCCTTGGGTCACGTGGTCACTGCTGACCAATTAGCTGCCTTTATTAAGCGCTACCCGAAGCTACCGTAGACGCGAACACCCCAGACTAACCGAATGCTACTGGAGCCAACTGCCGTTGCCTAAACACACCAAACAATCCGAGCGTTTGATACGGAAAACCGGAAATGGCCAGGTTTTATGATGGCGAGCTAAAATAGGCTTTCTAGCCCAAAGAACGGACAGAACCTAATGGAACACATCTGAGGAGATTCTTACACAGAACCCTGACACCCTGCTCTGTCTGGGCTGGTAGGAGGCTCCAGTAGCCGACAATTATTATTATTTTTTAGTACACTTGTGCACCTACTCCGCAATGACCCATTGCCTTTACCCTCATTCACACTTCACGGACACATCCTTGTAACTTTGTTTGTTGGGTCAAATGGAGCTGGGTTGCTAAGTGTAATGAACTGTTTTCAATGTTTATTTTTTATATTAATCTGTGAGCTTCAGATTAATTGTGTGGACATTGCAAAAGCTTAGAACCTTGTAAATATTGAAAATTGAGCTTAATGAATGGTTCTTTATTCATTCTGTATGTTGTATGTTATTGTCTGTTGTATATTTCATTACATGGTACCATCAAAAGCAAAACAGTCTTTGTCTTCCTCTCTCCTTGAGTCGTATCTATTCTTCTGAACTAGCCTTAAATTAAATTAAATGATACAAATGTAGCTTTTGATGTTATCCCTACATGTATAGTATTTTGTACACATTAACTGATATATCCTAATAAGGTAAACCACGACATGCTACATAATTGTGGCGAGCTAGCTAGGAGAGAGATTGGGCAGAACTGTGAGTGCAATTGAGTGTAATTAAGTAATTAATTGTCAATAAAGTACAACATGGATGTTTTGGAGAAATTTGGCATAAAAATTCCAAATGCAGTGGTCATTGAGGGTGTTACAAAAACAAAATCGGATGAAGAAGTGATTGGGTTTCTGAGCAAATATGGTTCAATTATAAAATCTGAATTTATTGATGAGCCAGGGTCTGTGTTTGATCAGAAATTCATTGTAGAATTTAGTTCTGGTGCTGCCGTGGTTGCACTGAGTAATTTGTTGCCATATACTTTTGTGAGTCATGACAAAATGTAACTTATGAAATCTCAGATCTTTCCACTGTCTGTGCGGCTAAGGTCGAAAAAATTAAGACGAATACGCATGTTAGAGCTGCAAAAGCTGGCACAACTAACTGGGAAAGACTATGTGGAAGTCCTTAAGGATGCGATGTCTCTGCTTGGCCATTCTATTGCAGAATTAGGACCAGAACTCAATGAAGATGCAGAGGACGTGGTATCTATTTCCTCTAATGGAATGCTGTTTCAACAATTACCACCCACTGCCACTTCAGGACTAGGCGACGTAAAATCGGAGCCCAGAGAACAGTTACGATCCTCTCTGCCACCCATGTTGGACCTGAACCCACCAGACGTCCAACGTTATGTTGTGGAGCATATTGTAAAAAATGAAAGTGCATTGGTTCTTTCTTCCCAAAGACTTAGAATTTTCTCGGGTCGGTTGCCCCGACCCCAGAACGAGACGGACTATGAGACATGGCGTGCTACAGTGGAGTTGATGTTGAAAGATCCCTCTGTTTCAGATCTGCAGCGATCGAGAAGAGTCTTTGAAAGCCTTTTGCCTCCAGCTGCAGATATGGTAAAACACCTAAAACCTGAAACACCTCCAGCATCCTACATCCAAATCCTGGATTCAGCATATGACACGGTCCAGGATGGGGACGAGCTCTATGCGAAGTTTATGGAGATGTTCCAGAATGCAGGAGAAAAATCCTCATCATATCTTCAACGGTTACAAGTTGCCATCAGCTCAGCGGTGAAGAGAGGAGGGGTTCAACACAATGAAGTTGATAAACATCTGCTCAATCAATTTTGTAGAGGTTGTTGGGATAATACGCTTATTTCTGACCTTCAATTGAAACAGAGAAAGTCAAATCCGCCAATCTTTTCTGAACTGCTGTTGCTACTTCGCACGGAGGAAGATCGTGAAGCTGCAAAGACGCTACGAATGAGACAACACTTGGGTCCTGCCAAGGCTCATGCTCATTATGCCTATACTAAGAGTGAAGAAAAACCTGAAACTGCTACTCTTGAACAGCTTACTAAACAGATGGCTGACATTCAAAGACAACTCGTTGCATTGACTGCTGCCCAGTCCAGATCTGCGCCATCTGCTGAAGCCAAGCTTACACACAGCGGTCGCTATGGTGAGAGTCGGAGGGTGAGAAAACAAGAACGAAACCCACCTTCTGCACTTAAGCCTGGCTACTGTTTCAGGTGTGGGGAAGATGGTCACATAAGAACTCATTGTGAAAACCCTCCAAACTCTGCTCTTGTTGCTGCAAAGAAGAGGCACTTTGCAGAAAAACAAGATAAATGGCGAAGATCAAGTTTTTCACCACATCAGTCTTTAAACTAAAGAAGGTTCCTGTTACGGGGCAAACCGGAACTGCATCATACAAAGAATGTCCCAAGATACTGACATCTATTACTTGTCAAGAACAAACTTCATCTGGTACAGTTACTAAGTCATTTTTACCAAAAGGGCTTATTGGATCAAAGTGTACGAGTGAAGTAAACATCGCTGGTCAAGTGTGTCACTGTTTGCTTGACACAGGGTCGCAAGTCACCACTGTTCCGTATCCTTTACAACAAACATCTGACGATCAACCATTAAAATCCCTTTGCGATTTCTTTCAAGTTGAAGGTGCCGCAGGACAAGCTGTTCCCTACTTGGGGTATGTTGAAATGACTGTAATATTCCCTAAAGACTTAATTGGCATTGACACCGAAGTAAATACACTTGCGCTTGTCGTACCAGATTTATTCTCTGAAGTTCAGTCCCAAGTTCTCATCGGGATGAATACTCTGGAACCTTTATACAATCATTATATGGAGAGTGACTACGCCAGTTTCCAGCCAACAAAGCATGGTTACAAAACTGTTCTCAAACTGCTACAGATGAGGCACCAGCAAACTCATTCGGGCAAGGAGGGGGTTGTGAGACTCTATAGCAAAATTCCAGTTGTTATTTCTGCTGGTCACACAGTGGTTGTGGAGGGCTCCATCCATACCATCACTCCACCTACCAGCTGTTGTGCACTCATTGAACATCCTGTATCACCGATTGCTGGAGGACTATGCGTTAAGACCTGTCTCATTACAGTTTCAAGCCACACTTCTAATAGAGTACCAGTTATCCTCAAAAATGAATCGGAGCAGGATGTGTCAATTCCACCTGGGAGTACAATTGCAGACTTTGTATTGACTCCTCCGATCATGTCACATGCCGTTTCTGTCGAACCTACTATAAATTCTCAACGGTTGAAACCCGATTTTGGTGATTCACCATTATCTGAAGATTGGAAAGAAAGGATCACAACCAAGTTGAATGAAATCCCTGAAGTCTTCTCACACCACGACCTGGATTTTGGATGTACAGATAAGGTTAAACATAGCATCAAATTACATGACGAAACTCCATTTAAACATCGCCCCAGGCCCATACATCCACAAGATATAGAGGCTGTGCGTAAGCATCTGCGAGACCTTCTGCAAGCTGACGTAATCCGAGAGTCAGAGTCTCCTTTTTCTTCTCCTATTGTTGTTGTGCGCAAGAAAAATGGTGACGACGCCTTTGTATTGATTTCGAAGCTGAACCTTCAAACCATAAAAGATGCTTATGCCCTTCCTAACCTGGAGGAGTCATTTTCGGCGCTGACTGGTTCAAAGTGGTTCAGTGTTTTGGATCTCAAGTCTGGCTATTATCAGATTGAGATGGCTGAATTGGACAAGGCGAAGACGGCGTTTGTTACCCCTTTGGGGTTTTGGGAGTTTAATCGCATGCCGCAAGGTGTTACCAACGCTCCTTCAACCTTCCAACGCCTCATGGAAAAATGTATGGCAGATCTCCATCTTAAGCAAGTTTTAGTGTTTTTGGACGATCTTATTGTCTTTTCCAGCACCTTGGAAGAGCATGAGGAGCGACTGTTGCGTGTACTCCACAGGCTGAAGGAATACGGTCTTAAGTTGTCACCAGAAAAGTGTAAATTTTTCCAAACCTCTGTAAGGTACCTGGGTCACGTGGTATCTGAGAGGGGGGTGGAGACTGACTCTGAGAAAACCATTGCACTAAAATCCTGGCCAGTTCCAAAACATTTAAAGAACTTAAGTCCTTCCTCGGATTTGCAGGTTACTACAGACGGTTTATTTGTGGTTATGCTGCCATTGCCAAACCACTCAACGACTTGACGAGGGGCTATGTTCCAACCCGCAAGTCCAAGCACAAGAGAGCTAGTACAACCTTCAAGACTCAAGACTTCAAACAGCCGTTGGAGAGAGATGGACGCCAGCATGTCAGCATGCTTTTGAGACACTAATAGATAGACTGACAACTGCTCCGGTTCTTGGATTTGCTGACCCAAAGAGGCCATATATTCTACACACTGATGCCAGTACCATCGGCCTCGGGGCAGCTTTGTATCAGGAGCAAGAGGGTCATCTGAGGGCCATTGCGTATGCCAGCCGGGGTCTATCTGCCAGTGAATCAAGGTATCCTGTACACAAATTGGAGTTTCTTGCATTGAAGTGGTCAATTACGGAAAAGTTTCACGACTATTTGTATGGAGCTAACTTTGTTGTAGTTACTGATAACAATCCACTTACCTACATTCTGACATCAGCTAAGCTGGACGCAGCTAGTCATCGTTGGTTGGCTGCCCTTTCCACTTACACCTTCACGCTTCAGTACCGTGCCGGTAAGCAGAACCAGGATGCAGATGCACTGTCTCGACGCCCACATGACTCATTACCTGAAGAATTCTCTGATACCGATCTCATTCAGCAGTTTATAGACGAGCATAGTAGTGACATTAAATGTGAGGTTGGGCCAGAGGTCATCGCAGCCATCTGTCAAAGTTGTCTAGCAAGAACCTCTCTCTCTACCGCTTCTGAATTACACACCATCACACTGGTCGAGTCCCTGAGTATGTCCATCACGGCCATCCCTGATAGTTATATGGACGAGAGTCAACACGGACTTCCAGTTGTTCCATCCTTGTCTTTTCAAGATCTCAAGGCAACACAAAGATCTGATCCTGTGATCAGAGAAGTCATTCATCAGCTGGAGACGGGAGAAAGTGTTCCTTCCATTGCAAGACAAGAACTTCCAGAACTGGCCTTGTTGCTTCGGGAGCTGAATCGTCTTGAATTTACAAATGACATCTTGTACAGGAAAAGAAAAGTTGGAGAAGAGGTGCAGTTGCAACTGGTCCTACCAAAAGTTAAGGTCACTTGTGTTGACGAGTCTCCATAATGATATGGGACATATGGGAGTTGAACGGACATTGACCTTGTTCGCGCTAGATTTTTGGCCTCGCATGTCCTTTGACGTGGAAAACAAAATTCGTACATGCAATCGGTGTGTGCGAAGGAAAACTTTGCCGGAGAGAGCTGCACCCTTGGTCAACATTACCACCACTCGTCCATTGGAGCTGGTCTGTATGGATTTTCTGTCTCTAACCAGATCAGAGTAATACAAAAGATATTCTCGTTCTTACAGATCACTTCACCAAGTTTGTTGTGGCTTTACCCACATCCAACCAGAAGGCCAGGACAGTGGCGCGTTGTTTATGGGAAAACTTTATTGTATGTTATGGCATTCCCGAACGTCTTCATTCCGATCAAGGGCCTGATTTTGAATCCAAACTCATTAAGGAACTCTGTGAAATCTCGGTATTGAAAAGACACGAACGACACCTTACCATCCACGGGTAATCCTGTTGAGCGCTTCAACAGAACACTCTTAAGTATGTTGGGAACCCTCGAGTCTCATCAGAAGACCAAGTGGAAAGAGTATGTAAAACCCTAGTTCACGCATATAACTGTACCAAGAGTGAAGTTACTGGGTTTACTCCCTACGAGTTAATGTTTGGTCGGTCACCTGCCTTCCTGTGGATCTTGCATTTAGGTTACCTGTTCGAGAACATCACACTCTCAATATGTGGAGAATCTGCGTTCCGACTTGAGCAAAGTTACCAGATTGCTTTAAAGAATGCTAAAAGATCTGCAGCCAGAAATAAAACCCGGTTTGACCAGCGTGTAATTCCATCAAGCTTGAAGTCGGTGATCGTGTTCTCATTCGCAATGTGAGACTGCGTGGGAAACACAAATTGGGTGATAAGTGGGAACGGATGTATGTCGTCCTCAGCCGTGCTGGTGAATTACCCGTGTATTCATTGAGGCTGGAGAAGGATGATCACGCACCAATTCATACACTTCACCGGGATCTCTTACTTCCTGTGGGTTCCTTCCAGTTGATACTTGCGATGATTTTCCAAAATTTCCAGCTGCTCAAAAACTAGTGACTCGTAGTCAGCAACGAGCTGATTCATCACCTGAGTTATTGGATAATGAAGAATGGGATTTCTCATACTTTGCACCACAATCATCTGAGGAATTTCAGTTGGAGTATGCTGTCCCTGGTTCCGTTCAAGAACCTCATTCCAGCAGTGTTCCTGAAATTAATAATGTTGATGATCCTGAGCCAACGTCTTTGTCTAAAAATTTACTTGATCCTGCGGAGTCCTCTGCCACCACTGGAGCCAATATACTACCACCGGAAAATCCAAAGTACTTACCTGTATCTGAGGATTGCATTGAATCCCTAATTCCGTCTAAAGAAGAAATACAACTTGAGATGGATGTTTCTGAGGACAAGGAAGTGGAGTCTAGTGGCCAAGTAGACACATCTCTTGATTCAACCGAGGTCCCATTTAATCCAACCGTCTCTGACAATTCTGATCATATTTTAAATATAGCAGAATATGATCAGACGGTCCGTCGTTCTACCAGACAGCGACAGCCGCCGAACCGTCTTGGTTATTCTGTTTTAGGCAATCCCTTGATTTCAGTTGTGCAGACCCTATTTCATGGTCTGGCAGATGTTTATGGCGAAGTATTTAATCGTAACCCTGTCGTGAACTGTGATGTTGAATCAACTGTTCAGGTTGTTTAGCATGCCACGGAGGTGCATGGTCTTAAGGGGGGAGGGTGTAACACGGGTGTCAACTAGAGTTGACTGCATCCTCTTGCTTGGTATTGCTCTTTGGTTACGGGCTTTGCGTGCCTTGGGTCACGTGGTCACTGCTGACCAATTAGCTGCCTTTATTAAGCGCTACCCGGAAGCTACCGGTAGACGCGGAACACCCCAGACTAACCGAATGCTACTGGAGCCAACTGCCGTTGCCTAAACACACCAAACAATCCGAGCGATTGATACAGAAAAAACCGGAAATGGCCAGGTTTTATGATGGCGAGCTAAAATAGGCTTTCTAGCCCAAAGAACGGACAGAACCTAATGGAACACATCTGAGGAGATTCTTACACAGAACCCTGACACCCTGCTCTGTCTGGGCTGGTAGGAGGCTCCAGTAGCCTATTATTATTATTATTTTTTAGTACACTTGTGCACCTACTCCGCAATGACCCATTGCCTTTACCCTCATTCACACTTCACGGACACATCCTTGTAACTTTGTTTGTTGGGTCAAATGGAGCTGGGTTGCTAAGTGTAATGAACTGTTTTCAATGTTTATTTTTTATATTAATCTGTGAGCTTCAGATTAATTGTGGACATTGCAAAAGCTTAGAACCTTGTAAATATTGAAAATTGAGCTCAATGAATGGTTCTTTATTCATTCTGTATGTTGTATGTTATTGTCTGTTGTATATTTCATTACATGGTACCATCAAAAGCAAAACAGTCTTTGTCTTCCTCTCTCCTTGAGTCGTATCTATTCTTCTGAACTAGCCTTAAATTAAATTAAATGATACAAATGTAGCTTTTGATGTTATCCCTACATGTATAGTATTTTGTACACATTAACTGATATATCCTAATAAGGTAAACCACACATGCTACAATAAGTCAGAGAGACTAGTGGAGGCAGAGGCCAGAGAGAGAGCAGAGGAGGCAGAGGCCACAGAGAGACGAGTGGAGTCAAAGGCCACTGAGAGACCAGTGGAGGCATAGGAGACAGAGAGACCAGAGGAGGCAGAGGCCACAGAGAGACGAGAGGAGGCAGAGGACACAGACAGACCAGAGGAGGCAGAGGAGGTAGAGAAACCAGAGGAGGCAGAGGAGACAGAGAGACCAGAGGAGGCAGACGCCACAGTGAGACCAGAGGAAGCAGATTAGGCATAGAGACCAGAGGAGGCAGAGGCCACAGAAAGACCAGAGGAGGCAGAGAGTCCAGAGGAGGCAGAGGCCATAGAGAGACCAGAGGAGGCAGAGGAGGCAGAGAGAACAGAAAAGGCAGATGACACAGAGAGACCAGGGGAGGCAGCAGCCACAGAGAGATCAGAGAAGGCAGAGGCCACAGAGAGACCAGAGGAGGCAGAGGCCACAGAGAGACCAGAGGAGGCAGTTAGAGCAGGGGAGGCAGAGGAGGCAGAAAGACCAGAGGAGGCAAAGGCCATAGCGTGACTATTGGAGGAAGAGGAGACAAAGAGACCAGAGGAGGCAGAGGCAAAAGAGAGACCAGAGGAGGCAGAGGCAATAGAGAGACCAGTGGAGGCAGAGAGACCAAAGGGGGCAGAGGAGGCAGAGAGACAAGAGAAGGCAGAGGCCAGAGAGAGACCAGAGGAGGCAGAGGCCACAGTGAGGGCAGAGGGGGCAGAGGCCATCGAGAGTTCAGAGGAGGCAGAAAGACAGAGAGACCAGAGGAGGCAGAGAGACGAGAGGATGCAGAGGAGGCATAGAGACCAGAGAAGGCAGATGCCACATAGAGACCAGAGGAGGCAGAGGCCACAGAGAGACCAGAGGAAGCAGAGGCCACAGTGAGACCAGAGGGGGCAGAGGCCATCGAGAGTTCAGAGGAGGCAGAAAGACAGAGAGACCAGAGGAGACAGTTAGAGCAGCGGAGACAGAGAGTCCAGAGGAGGCAGAGGCCACAGACAGACCAGAGGAGGCAGAGGCCACAGAGTGACGAGAGGAGGCAGAGGAGATATAGAGCGCAGAAGAGGCAAAGGCCACAGTTAGACCAGAGGGGGAAGAGGCCACAGAGAGATCAGAGGAGGCATAGGCCACAGAGAGACCAGAGGAGGCAGAGGTCACAGAGAGACCAGAGGAGGCAGAGGAGGCAGAGAGACCAGAGGAGGCAGAGGCAAGAGAGAGACCAGAGGAGGCATAAGTCACAGAGAGAGCAGTGGAGGCAGAGGCCACAGAGAGTCCAGTAAAGGCAGAGGACACAGAGAGACAAGAGGAGGCAGAGAAGGCAGAGAGACTAGAGGAGGCAGAGGCCACAGAGAGACCAGAGGAGGAAGAGGGTACAGAGAGACTAGAGGAGACAGATAAGTCAGAGAGACTAGTGGAGGTAGAGGCCAGAGAGAGAGCAGAGGAGGCAGAGGCCACAGAGAGATGAGTGGAGTCAAAGGCCACTGAGAGACCAGTGGAGGCAGAGGCCACAGAGAATCCAGAGGAGGCATAGGCCACAGAGAGACCAGAGGAGGCAGAGTTCACAGAGAGACCAGAGGAGGTAGAGAGAGCAGAGGAGGCAGAGAAGGCAGAGAGACCAGTGGAGGCAGGCAACACAGAGAGACGAGAGGAGGCAGAGGCCACAGAGAGATCAGACGAGGCAAAGTTCACAGAGAGACCAGAGGAGGCAGAGGCCGCAGAGAGACCAGAGGAGGCATAGACCACAGAGTAACCAGAGGAGGCAGAGGCCGCAGAGAGACCAGAGGAGGCATAGGCCACAGAGTAACCAGAGGAGGCAACGGGGCAGAGAGACCAGAGAAGGCAGAGGCCACCGAGAGTTCAGAGGAGGCAACGGGCAGGGAGACTAGGCAAGGCAAGGCAAGGCAATTTTATTTATATAGCACAATTCATACACTGGGTAACTCAAAGTGCTTTACAGAAATAAAAGACAATTTACAAGATTTAGATTTGGAAACATAAGAAAGATTAAAAGCATTATAAAAGAAGAAGAGTGCAGATAAAAACATTTTAAGTTGTGGTGTAGGCGGAGCTAAAAGGAAGGTTTTAACCTCCTTGAACATTGTTAAAGTTGAGGCTTGTTTTACTTCATCTGGGAGGTTGTTCCAGGTTTTTGCTGCTTGAAACTTAAACGCTGCTTCACCCTGTTTACTTCTAACTCTGGGCACGAGCAGAAGGCCTGTCCCAGATGTTCTTAGAGTCCGAGGAGGCTCATAAGCTACTAGCATTTCAGAAATATATTCTGGTGCTAAACCATTTAGAGACTTGTAAACCAGTAGTGCTGTTTTAAAGTCTATCCTCTGAGCAACAGGAAGCCAGTGCAGAGATTTTAAAACTGGACTGATGTGGTTGTACTTCCTGGTGTTAGTTAGAACCCGAGCAGCAGCGTTCTGAATAAGCTGCAGCTGTCTTAACCTTCGCTTTGAGAGACCAGTGAGCAGGCCGTTACAGTAATCTAACCTGCTGGAGATAAAAGCATGAATAAGTTTCTCTAAGTCTGGTTGAGACATTATGCCTTTGACTCTGGAAATATTTTTAAGGTGATAAAATGCAGATGATGTAATTGACTTAATGTGACTCTGGAAATTCAAGTCTGAGTCCATGATGACCCCTAGATTGCTAACCTGGTTTTTAGATTTTAGAGAAAGAGACTCGAGGTGACTGCTGACATTTTCTCTTTGTTTCTGTGGTCCAAAGATAATTATTTCAGTCTTGTCTCAGGGCTGTGCCGACACCTTCTTCTTTACACAGGATCGTAAGCTGTCATCTGTGAGGCGTGAGATCTTTGCTTTTAATAAAGTTTGTTGGAAAACACCTACATATCTCCTCATTACACATTAAGCATACTTTACAATTCTCCATAGATGGCCTACCTGGGACTCAAAAGTTAAAAAAATTATGCACTGGCGGGTGTTGCACATTAGCATTAGTGGCGCACGGTAACAGCGACAACATAAAAACGAACGAACTAAAATAAAACACAATAATTAAATACTCATTAATTATTTTTAAAAGCCACAGGAGCCGATCAGAGGGATGAAAGAGCCGCATGCTGCTCCAGAGCCGCTGTTGCCGACCCTGCACTAGAGTGAAACTGTTTTGATGTAGGTTTCAGAACACAGTTGTAAAAAGCTGGCAGGTGATAATGGAGGACTTTCTTCTCTGTTCAGTGAGACTCAGCTCTTCTGTGTGAACTCTGGTGGAGCTGAGTCTGCTCAGAGGAGCAGGTCTCTGTTTTCACCTGCCAGCTGTTTACAACAGTGTTCTGAAACCTACATCAAAACAGGTTCACTCTAGAAGGACAACGACTCCACTAACACTAACGACTCTCACATCAGGAGTCACACTGCCCTAACGACTCTGAGACCAGAACAGCCTGGTCCAATCAGAGTTAGTTTCAGGTCAAAGCCCTCCCTCTAGAGATAAAGCTCAGCTCTGTATCAGCTGGACTCAGAAATGGAAAAAGATAAAACCTCTTTAGCTTGAAAACTAAGTCCAGATGCATTTGCTTTAACTTTTTTTTCAATATGTTTAAGCTTAACTGAATGATTAGTATTTACTAATATTCTGCTCATCCAATATTAAAAAAGATGAACCTTTGCCGACTCAAGTCCCATCTATTTATCCCTTCGTCTTCAACCGAAAAATCAGAACAAGTTGGATTTGGACACACCCTTAATGAGCTTCTTTCTCGTCCTGACACCTGCGTTATGATCGAAGATACAGCCCATAAGTATCAAGAACAGCAGAAAGTTTTTGATACATTCCTGATACAAACATTATCCACACAAATTTTAAAATCACCTGCTATGACTATTTGTTCAATTTCTGTGCAGACAAACGAAAGCATTTCAGTAACTCATCAATAAAATCATGACAGTGTTTGTAAAGAACTACATTATAGATGAAGAAAACTTGAACTTCATTTTGAATGACACATATTCAAATGGGGCAGCAGTAGCTCAGTGGGTAGAGCAGCCGCCCTTCAACCGGAAGGTAGGGGTTCGATTCCCACTCTCTTCACAGCTCATACTGTCGTTGTGTCCTTGGGCAAGACACTTAACCCACCTAGTGGCTGTAAAACTGGTATTTACTGTAGAATAGTGAAAGTTGCTTTGGATAGAAGCGCCAGCTAAATGAATAAATCTAAATGTAAATAATAAAAACTCCCAAGTGACAGCTTCTGGATGAGAATATTATCCCTAAGAAAGGAACATACACCACCTCCTTTTGTTTTCCTGTATTTTGATACGAATGTAAAATCAGATAGAGTGGATTAAATAAGGACTGCATTTCCTGTCATCTAACCATGCTTCTGTTAAAAACATCAAGCTTATTTGAAGTTATTAAATCATTGAACACTGCAAGTTTCAAGTCTGTTTGAGCAGGACCTGACATTATCTGTTTGAAGGGGATTTGAGTCAGATTTGTCTGTTCAGGTTGAGAACTGGTTAATTTTGACAAAATGTCCTGGCACAACAGAGGCCTCAGTGTCTTAATCACTGATAACAGTCATGATGCTGGTCTGGAGGACGTTAAGAGGGTTTGACATGGGTTTAAAATGAAATTATATTATGTTAAATATTACATTTGATGTTGACAGAACCCAGTGAGTCTGAATCCAAACTGGTCTGAGATCTTTTCTGGAGACAGTCTCACTCTCAGATGTGAGATTGAGGACAGAGGAAACACTGAGTGGATGTATCAGTGGAGCAGGACCGGTTCAGTCCTACATCAAACAACAAAAGAATATACAATCTCCAGAGTTACTGAGTCTGACAGTGGACACTACAGATGTAGAGGAGAAAGAGCTCCAGATCTCACAACACTGTGGAGCAGAGGGACCAGACTGAACGTACTGAGTGAGTCTGGACAACTTTATGTTCAATATCAAGTAAGATCTTTATATACATTTCCACTCTGATCCACAGAAAAGCCAAAGGCCACAGTGACTGGTGAGAAAGAGGTTCAGTCTGGAGGCAGAGTGACTCTGAGCTGCTCTGTGACTCCAGCTTCATCTGGTTGGAAATATTACTGGTTCAGAGACAACACAGAGTTATTCAAAGGTTCTTCTGATCAACAACAAATAAGTGTCTCAGTGGGAGGAGTGTACTGGTGCAGAGCAGGAAGAGGAGACCCACTTTATTTCACTGAGTACAGTCAGTCCTTCAGACTTAATGCTGTTGGTGAGTTTGTCTGTAACATCTGTAAACATCACTAGAAACATATCAGTCTTTAATATCTTCAAAGCTAAATTAATGAAACATTTATTCATATTGTTCCAGTCTTGTTTGTAACTGTGTTGGTTCTGATCAGTCTCTGACACAGCTGCTGTGTCTCTGGAGCCAAAGTGGCCTGAGATATTCCCAGGAGAGCAGGTCACTCTCAGATGTGAAATACACGGAGCAGACACTGAGTGGACGTATGAATGGAACAAATCTGGTGTGAGCTTTTCTAATAAAGAAGATAAAGTAATGATAATAAGTGCTGCTGCTTCAGGAAACAGTGGCAAATACAGCTGCAGAGGAATAATGAGACATGACCAACATAAAGCAACTGAATGGAGCAGCCAGGTTACATTACATGTGTCCAACAGTAGGTTTCATCTCACATTATTCATTATTACATTATTACACTGACAATTTAAAAACACAATAAGACAAATGATATCTAATGAGTGTTCAAACAGGTAAACTCCAGCCTGTCCTGTCTGTGTCTCCGTCATGGCTGACTCCTGGAGTCTCTGTCTCTCTGAGCTGTGGTGTTAAACAGACGCCTGCAGGATGGACCTTTACTGGTACAAGGCTGTTCCTTCATCAGACTCTTACAGATATGAGCTGCTCCCAGGTCACAGTAATGGGACTGAACAGGACTCCTTCAGCGCTCAGCACCAGACCAACACAGCAGGGTTTGTGTGTAGAGCAGGACGAGGACGCCCACTGTTTTACTCTGAATACAGTCAGCCCAAGTTTGTCTGGACTAAAGGTAGGATCTTTATTTATTGCTAATCATTCAGAGATATTTAGAAACTGTAAGTGTTTATGTTATTTTCATTCTTCATTATTTATGCACTTGTTGTTTTGCAGATGTTGAGTCCCCAGTGTCTCTCACAGTGAGTCCTGACAGATCACAGCACTTCACGCCTGACAAAGTCTCACTGAGTTGTGAATCCAGCTCCACTAATGGAGAGTGGAGACTGAAAGGCTTTTCTCAGAACGGCCTTTTCTTACAACAATGTAGTTCCTACTGGACAGATAAACCTAAATGTCTAAATGCCAGAGGCCACAGAGAGACCAGAGGAGGCAGAGGAATAGAGAGACAAGAGGAGGCAGAGGCCACAGAGAGACCAGAAGATGCAGAGGCCACAAAGAGACGAAAGGAGGCAGAGGAGACAGAGAGACCAGTGGAGGCAGAGGCCACACAGAGACCAGAGGAGGCAGAGTTCACAGAGAGACCAGAGGAGGCAGAGGCCGAGAGAGACCAGAGGAGGCAGAGGCCGCAGAGAGACCAGAGGAGGCATAGGCCACAGAGAGACCAGAGGATTGCAGAGGTCACAGAGAGACCAGTGGCGTAGAGAGAGCAGAGGAGGCAGAGAAGGCAGAGAGACCAGTGGAGGCAGGGGAGACAGAGAGAGCAGAGGAGGCAGAGGCCACAGAGAGACCAGAGGAGGCACAGGCAATAGAGAGACCAGTAGAGACAGAGAGACCAGAGGGGGCAGAGGAGGCAGAGAGACAAGAGAAGACAGAGGCCACAGAGAGACCAGAGGAGGCAGAGGCCACAGAGAATCCAGAGGAGGCAGAGGAGGCAGAGAGACCAGAGGAGGCAGACGAGACAGAGAGACGAGAGAAAGCAGGGGAGGCAGAGAGTCTAGAGGAGGCAGAGGCCATGAGAGAATCCAGAGGAGGCAGAGGCCACAGAGAGACCAGATGAGGCAGAGAGACAGAGAGACCAGAGGAGGAAGTTAAAGCAGAGGAGGCAGAGAAGGCAGAGAGACCAAAGGAGGCAGAGGCCACACGGTGACTAGAGGAGGCAGAGGAGACAAAAAGACCAGAGGAGACAGAGAGACCAGAGGAGGCAGAGGCCACAGAGAGACCAGAAGAGGCAGAGGCCACAGAGAGACCAGAAGAGGCAGAGAGACCAGAAAAGGCAGATGCCACAGAGAGACCAGAGGAGGCAGTGGCCACAGAGAGACCAGAGAAGGCAGAGGCCACAGAGAGACCACAAGAGGCAGAGGCCACAGAGAGACCAATGGAGGTAGAGAGAGCAGAGGAGGCAGAGAAGGCAGAGAGACCAGAAGAGGCAGGGGAGACAGAGAGAGCAGTTTAGGCAGAGGCCACAGAGAGACGAAAGGAAGCAGAGGAGGCAGAGAGACCAGACGAGGCAGTTAGAGGAGGGGAGGCAGAGGAGACAGAGATACCAAAGGAGGCAGAGCCCACAGAGTGACTAGAGGAGGCAGAGGCAATTGAGAGACCAGTGGAGGCAGAGAGCAGAGGGAGCAGAGGAGGCAGTGAGACCAGAGAAGGCAGAGGCCACAAAAGACCAGAGGAGGCAGAGAGTCCAGAGGAGGCAGAGGCCAATGAGAGGCCAGAGGAGGTAGAGGCCACAGAGAGACCAGAGGAGGCAGAGGCCACAGAAAGACCAGAGGAGGCAGAGGCCACAGAGAGACCAGAGGAGGCAGTTAGAGCAGCGGAGGCAGACAGACCAGAGGAGGCAGAGGCCACAAAGAGACCAGAGGAGGCAGAGAGTCAAGAGGAGGCAGAGGCCACAGAGTGACTAGAGGAGGCAGAGGCAAAAAGAGAGCAGTGGAGGCAGAGAGACTAGAGGAGGCAGAGGAGGCAGAGAATCAAGAGAAGGCAGAGGCCACAGAGAGACCAGAGGAGGCAGAGGCCACAGAGAGACGAGAGGAGGCAGAGGAGATAGAGAGAGCAGAAGAGGAAGAGGCCACAGTTAGACCAGAGGGGAAGAGGCCACCGAGAGTTCAGTTGAGGCAGAAAGACAGAGAGCCCAGAGGAGGCAGAGAGACGAGAGGATGCAGAGGAGGCAGAGAGACCAAAGGAGACAGAGGCCACAGAGAGACCAGAGGAGTTATAGGAATAGAGAGGCAGTTAGCAGCGGAGGCAGAGAGACCAGAGGAGGCAGAGGCCACAGAGAGACCAGAGGAGGCAGAGAGTCCAGAGGAGGCAGAGGCCACAGAGTGACTAGAGGAGGCATAGGAGACAAAGAGACCAGAGGAGTCAGAGGCCACAGACAGACCAGAGGAGGCAGAGGCAATAGAGAGACTAGTGGAGGCAGAGAGACTAGAGAGGCCAGAGGAGGCAGAGGCCACAGAGAGACCAGAGGAGGCAGAGGCCACAGAGAGACCAGAGTAGGCAGAGGAGATATAGAGCGCAGAAGAGGCAAAGGCCACAGTTAGACCAGAGGGGAAGAGGCCACCGAGAGTTCAGAGGAGGCAGAAAGACAGAGAACCCAGAGGAGATAGAGGAATAGAGAGACAAGAGGAGGCAGAGGCCACAGAGAGACCAGAGGAAGCAGAGGTCACAGAGAGACCAGAGCAGGCAGAGAGTCCAGAGGAGTCAGAGGCCACAGAGAGACCAGAGGAGGCAGCGGAGGCAGAGAGACCAGAGGAGGCAGAGGCCAGAGAGAGACCAGTAAAGGCAGAGGCCACAGAGAGACAAGAGGAGGCAGAGAAGGCAGAGAGACTAGAGGAGGCAGAGGCCGCAGAGAGACCAGAGGAGGAAGAGGCGACAGAGAGTCTAGAGGAGACAGATAAGTCAGAGAGACTAGTGGAGGTAGAGGCCAGAGAGAGAGCAGAGGAGACAGAGGCCACAGAGAGACGAGTGGAGTCAAAGGCCACTGAGAGACCAGTGGAGGCATAGGAGACAGAGAGACCAGAGGAGGCAGAGGCCACAGAGAGACGAGAGGAGGCAGAGGACACAGACAGACCAGAGGAGGCAGAGGAGGTAGAGAGACCAGTGGAGGCAGAGGAGACAGAGAGACAAGAGGAGGCAGAGGCCACAGAGAATCCAGAGGAGGCATAGGCCACAGAGAGACCAGAGGATTGCAGAGGTCACAGAGAGACCAGTGGAGGTAGAGAGAGCAGAGGAGGCAGAGAAGGCAGAGAGACCAGTGGAGGCAGGGGAGACAGAGAAAGCAGAGGAGGCACAGGCCACAGAGAGACGAGAGGAAGCAGAGGAGGCAGAGAGACCAGATGAGGCAGAGGCAACAGAGAGACCAGAGGAGGCACAGGCAATAGAGAGACCAG
>JALDNG010002545.1:0-36976 GCA_024349245.1 Neodontobutis hainanensis | reverse complement strand
TTTTGGTCCTTCAGGGCAGAGCCCCAAGAAGAGACAAAGTTTATAGTACAGTGAGCAGAGAGAGTAGACAAAACGTACAAAACGTACAATACAGAGATTAACAACCCCAAACCTTCAAATACTGTTTCCACACAAAACCTTCACTCGAGTACTAGACTCGATGTGTTTAAGAGTAGAGTGAGTGAGACAGATTTTTAGAGGAAGGAGTAGAAGGTCGCTGTAGTTAACCCACACTGGATAGAAACTATCCTAGGAACGACCCAAAGTGATACTGGTGAGGGAAAAAAGAGGTTTGGTCCTTCAGGGCAGAGCCCCAAGAAGAGACAAAGTTTATAGTACAGTGAGCAGAGAGAGAGTGGGGTTTATGCAGTTCCTTTGATATAGTATTGACCTCTTATCAAAATGATCTGCAAGACCCAATTGTCTGAGTCTCAAGTCTTCCTTTTATACCATCTGGACAGGGTGTAGTTGTGACGTCAACACACATGCGCTTTGACAACCTTGTTTAAACTCTGTGAACTCTCGTAAGTAGGACACTGAGTCTTCTGTAAACTCCTGTGACCTGTTTTGTGAGCTTTGTGTGTATTTGTTGTCCAAAACTCTGTGTGTGTGTCCCTGTCCTGGTATGAACTCCAAGAGTGTCACGGCCTTTGTGAACTTCAAGTGCCCTGGCTATTGTGAGCTTTGTGTGTACCTGCCGTCCCAAGCTCTGTGTGTGTCACTGCATGTCATGACTTCCTGTTTTCTGCTCACAGACAAAATTTGACCTATATTCTAACCTGCTGATTCTAGGCCTACTTAACCTTAACTCCTGGTTGTCTTTTACACTTAAAACATTTTGCATAAAATATTTTCTTTCTCATTTCCAAAACATCATTGAAATGCATTTAATTGTTTTTTTTTTTTTTAAATTACCCTTAAGCATTTTATTTCTATTTGCCAAATTACTTTTAAATCTTCACTTTTTGACTCATTGTCCTTGTGGATTTGATTCCTTCGGTCCTCGGACTTCCACCTGATCTTCCACATTCACTACATCCCCCTCTGGAAGTTCGAGGGCCAGGGCGTCCTCCAAGGAGTTGTCCTGCATCTGAAGGTCACCCATTATGTCCGGCAGTGGTGGTAGGGGGTTGTCAAAAAGTCCCTCGGGGTTATCGTCGTCAGAGTCATTATCCGAGTGCTCCTGACTGTCCAGTCCATTCACCATTGCCAGAAATGCGTAGGCCCTTGTTCTTTCAAGCTCCCGCTCAATCAGGCGGGACATGGCTGCATCAAAACATCTCTGTCTGAAAAGCTCAGCATCATAAGAGGAGGGTACACAAGCAAGAAGAGTGCGTAGCGGGATAAAGGCCACTCCATGGTTGTTGGAGGGGTCAGGAACCATTGCAGCACCCTCGGGCTCCATCCAGGGATTCCAAGCTGCAGTGTGGCTCTCTGCTCCCTCCCCATCCGAAAGGTTGTCATTCCCACTGTCGTATGGGTAGCCATAATCAATTACAAACTCGAGTCTTCTCCACTCATCCAAGCACCGAGAGCATTCACACTCCAATGCATGGTCACCTTCCTGGCTCCAACCATTGGGAGAGCCCTAAAGCAGGCATTATATAAAAGATAAGCATGGTAAAAGCGTATATACATGTAAAGTAGGCCCAAGCACCCCATCTTGTACTTATCCATAATAAACTCCATGGGTCAGGAGCACAAAATCAGATGATCCTATTAAATTTGAATGCACTAGGGCAAAGGTCAAGGGACCTAATCTCTGATAGTCGGGTATTGTATATATGGTCACGGTTACTGGGAGCCGAACCCTAGGTGCCCGGACCAGGCGGTGTAGTCAGGCCGAGTGTGCTGAGTGGGCCACACCTGTTTGGCTCCCAAGCCCCACAGCCTTTGAACCTCAGAGAACGGTGGGCGGTGGGCAAAATCCACGTTGTTTACATGCCCAAAACGTACATGAGTAATTCTTCTCCAATTATGAGGAATATTTTTAAATTATTATTGGTCAGCTTCCTCATTCTTCTGCCACTGAATCCTCCTTCAAAAAACTTGTAGCACTGCAATTTTCCATGAAGTAATGTTGAGCGACGGGGTGTATATAATGTGTCCAGAATTTTCCCAGGAGGGAGAAGGACAAGTCAAAATTACAGTAGGATAAACAGGATACGTAACAGTAGTGGTAACATCAACCGTGGACAGTACAGTAGCATAATCTGGGTCCTCAGCAGCATAGAGGAGGAGAGGGCCATCAGGGGTCAACCCGTCAGGCCCTGTCCCTTCATCCTCTAGTGGGGTGGGTTGGTCCTGTGATTTTGGGGACTCCTGGAACGCCCCACCCGCTGGTCCCAGACATACTCTGCTCAGAGGAGAGTAGACTGCTAACCGCAGTCCTGAGGTGTTGCTCGTTGGGTTTCCCCAGCGCATCTCCCGGACACCCGCCTCTGCTATCCGAGGAGGCGTTTCTGGATTGGTCGTAGGTGATCGAAGTACTTTCCATGGGCTGATGTACATCTGAGCTTGTGTTCCTGCTGTCCCCCTCTGCTCTGGAAGAGGCTCCACAGCCAACCTGAGGGTACAGCGAGGTCTCTCAATTGTAAGATATTGGGTAGCTGGTCCTACTTCTACATCCATATATGGGTCAGCAAGGAGACAAACGGCACAGACAGGGGTAAAGTGGGGTTTAACCCAGATTATCAGTGGAACCCCTCCCGGACGGCAGCGGAGGCAGCGGGCGTTGCCCAAACCGGGTTTTTGCCCCTCTTCCGACTGAAAAATAAATATAAGCAGTAACAAACATTATGGGGTCAAAGTTAAGCCACCTAGTGACCAAGCTGACCACCAGTAAGGCAGCCCATTCAGCATAGAGATGAAGAAAATGTCTCTGACGCCAAGAGCCTGTGACCGTGGGCATAGAGATCGCCATATCGCTGAGTAAAAACAAGCCGTACAGAAAAACCGCCATAATTATAATGAAGCCTATGCCCACATCTATTATAAGAGTCCAATATTCATGCAAAAACAGGTCTGTCAAACTCGAGAATATTGAGAGTCCTCCTAGACCCATCATGAAAGGGGCCCAAAACTTAAATTGTACCTCCTTTACTGCCATGGCCAAAAAGAAAATGGATGTATTCCAAAAGAAAGGTTTTACATAATGCCATTTCAGAACGTTAACTGTAGCGATGATGAAACTGCAGACAACCCATTTCCTCACATGATAATCCTCGGCCGTCAGAGCAAAGCTGCTCATGACAGCAGAAATAACAATTAGTCCTACCATAATCACAGGCTCTCCGGTAGGGTCGAGGACAGGGCTTCCAGCAGCGGACGTGCCATTCTCAGAAGTTGGTGAGTATGAACTGGTGGTCTCATCAGTAGCATTTTCCATAGTGGCTGGCAGGTGATGACTCGCAACCGTGTGCTATTGAGGCTTTGTGCTGCAATTTATAAAGAAATTACACCGGATGGTGTCTTTTTTTCTCTTTCTCTCCTTCTTTCTCCTCTCAAGAACACACACGAAAAAAAAAAAAATTATATATGATCTATAGGTGCCGACTTCATTTGTTTTTTCCAGTCAGTCTACACGTTGAACTTTCTGTAACCTCGCTTCACTCAGAAAGGTGTCAAAGTGCCAGGGGCTGCAACGCTTTATGCGCCACTGTCTCTTCAGCGGCTGAGACAGCACAGTGAACCCTTTGTGACCCCTGCAGCACCCTGCCAGCCCCACAAAATTCTGAGGGTCAATAATGTCCCTATTACTGATAAAATGATTATTAGAGGCCATTTAATCTGTTATGTTCTGGTCGGACAACCCAAATGCAGGCACACACGTACAGTTCACAAAAACAAGTTTATTTAAATGATCAACTTATAACTGTCGGTTTCTTCGGGATAACGAGGGTAGCAGGGTCCGGACCGGGTTGAGCTGGAGCGTGGAGCTGAAGGACCGGCGAGGCTCAGGGATGATCGAGGAGGGGCGAGAACCGGACTGGAGGTAGGACGGGAAGGATCTGCGGTGAACAAAGGAAACAGGTAAGTACATACATAAATCCAAACTCTACGAACGCGACGATTACTAACTGTAGTCAATGTTACGATCTGGCGTCGAGGAGCAGGCTGCGGTGCTTCTTATTCCCTCTTGATTGTTCACTCGGCTCAGCTGGGCTTGCTTCGCCGGCGCTCCCGCACACCTGTCTCCTCTCTGCGAATCAGTAGGGCGGGAGCCCGGCACGGAGGCCACGCCAACTGTGCCGAGTCCTGATCCCCGTGACAGTACCCCCTCTATGGGCGCCACCTGGCGGCCTATCCGTTCTCCGGATGGCGTAGAAAAATTCTCGGATCAGGATGGATCCAGAATGTTTCTCCGTGGCACCCAACAGCGTTCCTCCGGCCCATAACCCTCCCAATCCACTAAAAACTGAAGGCCTCGACCCGGCGCCGTACATCCATAATCCGCCGTGCCGTGTAAGCTGGGTGATCGCCAATCATCCTGGGCGGCGCGGGGAGGACAGGGGAACTCAATGGACTGGAGCTGACCGGCTTGATCCTGGACACGTGGAAGGTAGGGTGAATCCTAAGGGACTGAGGAGCTTGAGTCGAACTGCCGCCGGGTTGATGACCTTCTCTATTTCGAACGGGCCGATGAACCGTGGTGCCAATTTTGTAGCTTCCACCCGTACGGCAAGTCCCTGGATGACAGCCAGACCTTCTGACCCGGAGAGTATCTAGGGGCGGGGTGCGGTGTCGGTTGGCTTGGACTTGCGATTGAGCCGAGGCCCGCACCAGAGCTGATCGGGCCCTTCTCCAGACCTGATGGCACCGTCTCAAGTGATCCTGAATGGACGGAACTGCCAGCTCTTGTTCCTGGTCAGAAAATAAAGGGGTTGGTAACCATAACAGCATTGGAAGGAGACATACCCAGGAGGTGTTCACCAACGTGTTGTGGGCATATTCTACCCATGGCAGCTGAGCACTCCAACTTGCCGGATTGGCGGATGAGGTGCACCTCAGGGCCACCTCCATCTGTTGGTTCGCCCTTTCCGTCTGTCCGTTTGTCTGTGGATGATACCCAGAGGAGAGGCTAACCTTGATCTCTAACGCCGTGCAAAATGCCTTCCAAACCTGGGAGGTGAACTGTGGACCTCTGTCTGACACAATGTCCCGAGGAATCCCGTGTAGCCGAACAGATGCTTCACCAGGAGATCAGCGGTCTCCTGGCGGATGGAAGCTTGGTCAACGGCACAAAGTGAGCTGTTTTGGAGAAGCGATCAACGATCGTCAGCACCACCGTATGTCCGTTCGATGGCGGGAGTCCCGTAACGAAGTCCAAAGCCACATGAGACCACGGCCGGCTGGGAATAGGTAGTGGCTGTAACAGTCCTGCTGGGGTCGATGGAGGGCCTTATTCTGGGAACAAACTGGACAAGCTGCGATGTAGTCCTTAGTGTCTCTGTCCATGGTGGGCCACCAAAATTTGCTGCGTAGGACAGCCAGGGTGCGACCCATCCCTGGATGGCACGTGAGTCGGGTCCCATGGGCCCAGTGTAACACCTCCGACCTGACCGGATCTGGTACAAACATAGCGTTAGCCGGCCCTGTCCCTGGATCGGGTGCAGGCGTTGAGCCACCCGGACTCGATCTTCTATTTCCCAGGTGAGGGTTGCCAGAATGCGCGACTGGGGCAGGATGTGCTCCTCCTCAGGCGCCGACTGCTCCGTGGAAAACTCTGGATAGTGCATCTGGTTTGATGTTCCTGGAACCTGGGCGATAAGTAAGCACAAAATTAAAACGGTCAAAAAACAATGCCCACCTTGCCTGCCGAGAGTTCAGTCTCTTTGCTGTCTGTATGTAGGTCAGGTTCTTATGGTCGGACCAGACCACAAACGGTTGAATGGCCCTCCAGCCAATGACGCCACTCCTCTAAGGCCAACTTGACCGCCAGGAGCTCTCTGTTCCCCACGTCGTAGTTCCGCTCTGCTGCCGAGAGCTTACGTGAGTAGTAGGCGCAGGGGTGGAGCTTCTGGTCAGTGGAAGAGCGCTGGGAAAGAACTGCTCCTACTCCCGTCTCCGAAGCGTCGACCTCCACCACAAACTGCAGTTCAGGATCTGGCTGTATGAGTACAGGGGCCGACGTAAACCGCTGCTTCAGGTCCTTGAATGCTCCTATTGCCTCCGGAGTCCAGACAAAAGGTCGCGCAGTGGACGTAAGAGCCGTCAAAGGCGTTGCCAGTCTACTGAAGTTCCGGATAAATCTCCTGTAGAAATTAGCAAAACCCAAAAATCGCTGAACCTCCTTGCGGCTGGACGGAACCGGCCACTCCCTTACCGCCGTAACCTTCTCCGGGTCCATTTGGATCTGTCCCTGCGCGATAATGTAGCCGAGGAAGGTAACGGACGGTGCGTGGAACTCACATTTCTCGGCCTTCACAAACAGCTTATTCTCTAATAGTCTCTGTAGTACTCTCCGGACATGCCTCTGGTGTTCCTCCAAGTCTTTAGAAAAATCAAGATATCATCCAAGTAAACAAAACAAACCGTCCAATCATGTCCCGTAAAACATCGTTAACTAGGTTCTGGAAAACCGCAGGGGCATTCGTGAGTCCGAACGGCATCACCAGATACTCGAAATGGCCCAAAGGAGTGTTAAAAGCGGTCTTCCACTCATCCCCTCCCTAATACGTACCAAATGGTATGCGTTACGGAGGTCTAGTTTAGTGAAAATCCTGGATCCCCGAGTGAAAACAGAGCTGATCAACGGGAGTGGGTATTTGTTCTTTATGGTGATCTTGTTTAGCCCCGGTAATCTATGCATGGTCTCAATGATTTGTCCTTCTTGTCCACAAAGAAAAACCCCGCACCTACCGGAGAGGACGAGGGTTGTATTATCCCGGCTGCCAAGGACTCCTGGATGTATTTTTCCATTGCCTCGTTCTCTGGTCTCGAGATGGTGTAGAGACGGCTGTGGGGAGAGGAGCACCTGGGAGGAGGTCGATGGCGCAGTCATAGGGTCGGTGAGGTGGAAGCGACAAAGCCTGATGCTTACAAAACACCGCCGACAGGTCGTGGTAGATGGACGGAACCGAAGACAGATCCGTAGGTTCAGGTACCGGGTTGGATCTAGAGGAAACAGGGGCAAAGCAGACTGCAGGCAAGATAAATGGCAAAAGTTACTCCATGACACCACTTGGTATGTTGCCCAGTCTATGTGGGGTTATGTTGTCTTAGCCAAGGTAGACCCAATACAATAGGAGTGTGCACACACTCAAAAATGTAAAACTAATAGTTTCTTTATGATTACCCGACAGGAGGAAGGTTACGGGAATCGTCTGTTCTCTGATCTGGGTCAGCACCTCTCCGTTCAAAGCCTTAACTTCCAACGGCACCTCCAACGGCACAGTCCGGATGCCCAACCTCTTAGCCACTCCCCGGTCTAAAAGGCTTTCATCCGCTCCTGAATCAATCATAACCTCAAAAGATCGGGTCCGATCTGTTAAAATAATCGTTCCCTCCATTCTCACAGGCTTGGGAGATGAATGGACTTGGCTAGGCAGTACCTCTCCCATTACTGCCGAGCCCCCCCTTTTCCCGGACGGAGAGGACACGAAGCCCGGAAATGTCCTAACCTCCCGCAGTAGAGGCAGCTCCCAGTACTGACTCGGCGATGTCTCTCCTCCTCAGTCAGATGAGTTCGGCCCACTTGCATGGGTTCAGGTGCGGCTGGTTGCAGTGGCCTACTCGGTGGATCCGGATAACCGCTGGTTAGGCCTCCCTCAGTCTGCGTCCGCCACCCCGCGGTTCTCTCTCGTTTGGGCTGGGAAAAACCCCCTTGAGGCGCGGTGATTCCCGGCCGTGGACTTGTAGCTGACCTCTGTGATGCCTGTAGGTCGGCCTTCTCCCTCTGTCGCTCCCGTGGCGGTTATCAATCCTGATGACCCCGTTATGAGTTCATTTAGGCTCTCTGGTGGATCCGTGCCGCCATCTCGCCCTTAAGTTCCTCGGAAATGGCATTCAAAAATGCTCCACGAAGAGCCTCCTCGTTCCACTCGCTCTCGCGGCTAGTGATCGAAACTCGATCGCGAATTCCGCCACACTGCGATTACCCTGTCGAATTGAAAACAGTCTTTTAGTAGCCTCTTCTCCTCGAACCGGATGATCAAAGATCATTCTCATCTCCGCGATGAAGGCAGCGTAGGAGAAACATACAGCTTCCTGTCTCTCCCAAACAGCCGAGGCCCAGTCTAATGCCTGCCCCTCAAACAGCCTATTAAAAAGGCGATTCTTGAACGCGTTCACTTTTATAAGTCTGTGACTGTTGTTCAAAAACTAGGAGCACTGTGTTAAAAACGCCCTGCATGACCCCAGATCTCCACTATACGGTGCAGGCGGTGGTACATACCCCTCTCTGTACCCGGAGGTGGGGCCTCCGTAGTCGGCGCGGAGAGGGTGGGAGCGCCAGTAGCCGGTGGTGTGTTCAGGGCCGCCATCCTGTCGCTCAGCCCCGATAGGTTACGGAAAACTCCTTCATGTGGTCCATGAGAGCCTGTAGAGTAGTCATGCTGTTCCAGAAGCGCGGTCTGAGCCGCGACCGTCTGTGGCAGGGTGTGTGGCTCTGCTGGGTTCATTCTGGCCAGATCGTACTGTTATGTTCTGGTCGGACAACCCAAATGCAGGCACACGTACAGTTCACAAAAACAAGTTTATTTAAATGATCAACTTATAACTGTCGGTTTCTTCGGGATAACGAGGGGTAGCAGGGTCCGGACCGGGTTGAGCTGGAGCGTGCGAGCTGAAGGACCGGCGAGGCTCAGGGATGATCGAGGAGGGGCGAACCGGACTGGAGGTAGGGCGGGAAGGATCTGCGGTGAACAAAGGAAACAGGTAAGTACATACATAAATCCAAACTCTACGAACGCGAGACGACTAACTGTAGTCAATGTTACGATCTGGCGTCGAGGAGCAGGCTGCGGTGCTTCTTATTCCCTCTTGATTGTTCACTCGGCTCAGCTGGGCTTGCTTCGCGCGCTCCGCACACCTGTCTCCTCTCTGCGAATCAGTAGGGCGGGAGCCCGCACGGAGGCCACGGCCAACTGTGCCGAGTCCTGATCCCCCGTGACATAATCAATTTCCATAGCCAATTGAAAGCATGATTAATACTATCAACTATCCACTGGATCCCAATTACTATTCCATCAGCTACAGCTGTAGTCCCTTCCTTGGCCACTGTACCTATTGCCACAGCGGAAACAAAAACTGTAGCTTTCACAGTGTCCCAGAAACTGGGCATCTTATCCGGAGCCATGAAAAAAGGTGCACAACCCCTATGTTTCTGGAACTGCCAGTCAGGGTGGATATCAGCATCAGGATATTGGTTCCAATTTTCCCATGGTTGATCTAGGTTATCTATCCTTGAATCATGTTCCACCCAGTGTTTGGCATTCAATTCAATGTCAAAAAGGTTTCCACACAAAGCCCGTGCTATCGCCCATCTCCTTCCATATTTCATGAGATCAATGCTTGTTGTGGGCATCAGATTAGTTTTTGCTAAAGACACGCTACTTGCTCTTGCATTAACTAATTTCCCGTTTAGCCTTTTCATAGTCCAGTCTAACTGAAAAGGGTTGACACAGGGCGCACCTGGTCCATCCTTATCCCAGAACAGGCCATATCTCGGTGTCATACCTCTCCATGGGCTAATTCCTTGAACAATCGCCTTATTTTCCCATTTATCTACTGTAAGAATTCTGGTGTACAAACGCTCCTGTTCCCATTCATAGCCCCTTAGCTCAGTTGATTTACTAAAGTCTAAACCTCTCTCATGTATCCATCTATGTGCCCAGTCTGTACCCTGCCCAGGGGCACCAGACGTGTCGGAAATAGGAGCGTGCACCCACATTCTGTAATATCTGTCTATTTTGCCGCTATCTTCGTTTTCTTTTCTATAAATGATAATATATGGTGGGACAAATTTGGATTTTGTTATATCCCCATCATCTGTTTCTCCTAATGTGAGAGACAGGAGCTGTTCTGTCCAAAATGTACTTAAATAATAATCCCAACCCTGTGCTTTATCCGTATACTTTCTACTACAATTTCCCAGTAGCTTTGCCCAGTGTGTGTCATCAGATCCTACCGGTTCCATTCGAAAATGAAGGCTAGAATTCTCCCACCTAATACCATATATCATTTCTTGTACTAATTTTAACTCGTTTGTATCCCATCGTTCCGTGTTACTACGGCCAGGCGCACCTCTGAGTCTATATTTGGGAAAAGTCTCTGTAGCAGTAAAAGGGTTACTCCCCCAGCGTCTCAAAACACCTTTAGAGTCTGTTGCATCAGACGCTGGTTGAACTATACAAGTTTTCATTACATGCCACCAGCGACCAAACCCATTCACTGAAATATCTCTTTCATTCATCCATGACTCAGACTCGTTATTCCCAAATATGGGGACATTCCTGAAAACTAGAGTATACTTTTCTGTCTTTTTTGACCATTTTATCTCCTCTTGTTCCTGTCCTGGAAGTCCTACATATGGGTTCAAGTCAACCCCTTGTGCTGGTGTTCCAGGGACACAAAACTGTGCTGTTATATTAATCGCTTTGATAGACCGAAATTCAGGACGATAATTTAATTCTTTTATTATCCAATGCACATTTTTGTGCCCTTTGAACGCATAAACAGTAGCCAAGGGAAACTAATTTTTAGAGCTACATTTTTTATTGTTAAATCTCTGAGGTTACAACCCTTCTGTTCACAGTTATACACTGATATGCATGGTGTTTGTGATTTTTCGGTGCCCCTCTTTATTCGTCTTTCTTTAGTGGTTTTTGACATTAGTTTTACCCAACTATTCGCATCACGTCTGGGCAGCGGAGCAAATGAATCAGGCTCGGTAAAGGGAGCCACAAACTGCTGCTCCCAATAGACATCAGCTGGATGAGAGTAAGTACTTTCTTTCCCTATTTTAATAAACTTCTCATTAATTTTTTCTAATCCCTTAGAGGTGGCCACATCATCATGGCCCATTCTAAAACATTGGTCATTCACACATGTGCAATTTTGGTACCGCCATGTGTATTCTTTATAGTTTAAAAGATTGTGTGTGCTTCGAGAGTGATGTATGTCTGTGACACAAACCAGACCACTTCCTATATGACGCCACAGTTTGCACATAGCACCACTGAAAGCTCTAAGCTTTGTTCTTGTAATATAGGCTGCCAGAATTCTATTTCACAATTCTCTCTCTTAAATGGCCAGTCCGTCTTTGACTGGGTGCACCCCTTGGCATCATCGGTTTGGTTCGGGTTGGCCACTCGGTTCATCCATTTTCTTAGTTTTAATTTAGCTGTAACATTAACATTGTCCCCTAACAGGTTATGCAATAATTTAGCCAAAGTAGTAGCATTGTCTACGCTCCTATTTATACAGTTTGGGAGTACCCATGATTCTATTTGAATTCTACCCACGTTAAATTTCCTTTATATGTCTGGGTCCGTCTATACATAGTCCACTCTGTGACCTGTCCGTAAGATATTACCCATAAGGACAGCCCCATTAAGGTAGCTAGAATTAACCATGCAAATTCTCGCCTACATCTTCGGGTTCTTTTCCTATCACCAATTAATTCCTGCAATTGCTCTTCTATTATCTTCCTCTCTAACGATACCTCAGCTGTAGACCAAGAATCATTCTCCATCCTGGGTTGAATGGTATCCTTATCTCCCCTTGTTTTCTTATTGAGTTCAACCCTGGAAAACACAAAGGGCCCTAATATTACTATTTTGGCCAGGGGAGAGGGGATCCATCGGCTCCTTTTTCGCTATATTACATTGTTATGACCCCTAGCCATGGCCTGTATTACCCTGGATAATAAAGGACGGCTCTGGTCAGAGGTCAGCTCTCTGCTGGCTAACGAGTGTTCGGGTTCTGGAGGCACCCACTTCAGTTTTGCGGCCCCACTGGGTCCTTTTAGCCTGGGATACATAAAAAATCCCACTATTCTCTCCCAGGGGTCCGTCATTATCCCTATCTTCACTTCGGCTTTAACTGGGCCTTTGGCTCCTGCTATACTAAATTCAGCTGTCACTGTTTGCTTGGTGACTGCTGCTGATTCTGGCTGTGTTCCAGTTGTGACCCAGTCATACAGAATTGGAGGAGTTATGGGTTTTTTAAACCCTTCCACTTCTATTTTTATACCTTTAATTGTTCCTACTGGTGCTCCAGGAAGGAGTCCAGGTCGACACTTCTCCACCAAAAACTTTCCTAGTTCCTTTTTAATTGTTTTTCCTTTATCTTGTATTTCAGTTAGTATTCCCCATTGTTCTTCTATTAGGTGCAATGCTTCAGGGAGGGTTTAGTACTGGCCTGACCTATAAGACAACTCTCCCATGTGATACATAGTGGGTGTCAGTCCAGAATTACATGCTTTGATGCCATATATTCCTGCTCTACAGCAATTGCATGGCATTCCTCCAGAGTGGTCTATTCGGCACACATCGTACCAGGAAGAATTCTTTTCCCAACAATTTGAACATATTGTTACTTTGTATTGGCTAGCAAGCTCTCTATGTCCTAATGTCACAGGAGCCTGCGCCAGATTTTGAGGCCTAGCCCGCCTCATACCTTCCCACACCCGGTTGAAACACTGATGCTCGCATAAACAGCACTGTCCCACTAAATATCTTTTCCATCTTACATATTCATTCTCCAAATGTCCAGGTTTTGACACTCCCACAAATATGTTGCCCTCTCCCATGCCAGAGATTATCACTTGGCCTCTAGTCACACACAAAGGGGTTTTAACCATGTCCCTGTTTATCATATCTCCCCAAGTTACTGTCCCTGCTGTGCCTACTTTAGCCCTTTGCAGGAACGTTTCTCCTTCAGGGGACCTATGACCCTCAGGAACAGTAGGCTTTGCTAATCCACAAAGGTCTAGCAGTCTCTTCATTTTCGGTAAGGTCTAATCTGTTTCAGGTGTACGTGCCCTTTATCTTTCAAAGTCACGAGATTACCTGATATTGCGATGATCCTATCTTTTCCCTCGTTAGAATGTTTTACTGTTCTTTCTTGTCCCTTAAGCCCACGATTCACCCAGACGATGTCTCCTACCTGAAAGACATGGTCGGGCCTGTTAGTGGGCTTCTGTGCTCCTCGCTTTAAATGAGGTAAGCTAAGTTGTTTCGCAATTTTAATTAATCCTAAGGGAGTATCCCATTCTTTTCCGAGGTTTGTAAGGATATATTCTTTCACTGTTCTGACTGCTCGTTCTGCAATGCCATTGGTGTTAGACATGTGTGGTATGGACCATACTGCTTGTATTCCTAGTGATTGCAATAAATTCATAACGTGTCTGTTTTTAAAGTGAGTTCCATTGTCCATTCTCAAACTCTGAGCGTCTTTATCTGTCATATATTCTGCTATTTTTGATGCTATTACTATACCTGTTGCTCTCTTCATCGGATAAACCTGTCCATTTCCTCCTGCATTGTCTAATATTACAAGGAACAGTTTATTTTGTCTTACTCCAGCTTGTGTCACTTGACCTACATCAGCAGAAAAGTGGTTTCCTGGTATGTCAGTTCGAATTAAGTCATGCTTCGTTTGAGCCGCCCGCGTGCCGCCTTTATCCGCACATTCTGTGCAACTTGTCCTGATAATTTTCATTTTTTCCCTCCATTTTGGTATTTGTATTTCCTGATCAGTTAGCCATGTATTCATTCTAGCCACTACTATATGCCCCAAAGCTTTATGTATTTCGTTTAGATAATAATCTGCCTCTTCTTCTGGTATAATCCATCCACGTGCTGTTTTCCAGGCTTGTGGTAACAGACATGCTTTTTTGTGCATCAGTGAGCGTGCTTGTGCCAAATCATCCACTTCCGCGTTTCCTTCGTACTCTAGACCCATCCTCCCTGTGTGGCTCTTTACATGCCTCATGTCTATATTCTTGCCTTTTATTAACTCGGCGATTATTATCCACTGATCTTTGTGTTTGAGATCCTTTCCTTTGTAATTCTGGAATTCTCGTGCTTCCCAATAAGGAAGGTCTTCTGTGTATCCATTATATACATACTGAGAATCTGTTATTATTCTTGCTCTATTAATTTTTCTCGAATGCAACCAATTAAGTGCATGAACTACTGCTTCTATCTCCGCTGTTTGTGCCGACCCGGTTGCTTTTCCTGAATTTTGATATATCCTTCTTCCCTCGGGACATTTTACAATAAAGGCCCATTGACCATACTGTTCATCTAACTTTTTACTTCCATCCGTGAATATTAGTACTTGTGGCTGAAAATGTTTTTGCCCTGTTTCTTTTTTAACTTTCGGGGTGGTTCCCACAAAATTAAATAATTCATCCGTTAAAATCATTTCCCATTTTCCCCATCTACTAGCTAATGCTCGGGCCCCTTCTTCTGTTTGCTTAGAGGCCTCTCTAAGCATTAAATGTGGAGTGTGCACATCTATTCTTGTGGGATTTCCGAGCTCTCGCAAAACTCTGTAGGCCTTGAACACTGTGTGCAGTGTTTTCTCTGTTTCTGTGAATCGCTGTTCAGTTGGCGTGAAGGAGGTGGAATAATACAGAGTGGGTCTTTTACTTCCTTCATTTCTAATTTCTAAACTTCCTCCTTTTTCTGATATTTTGGGATAAATAGCTAAAGCGGTTCCTATCTTTCTTTCTTCAAGTGTACGTTGGCTCATCAAACAGTATTTTAATAATCTGTTAAATTCTTCTATTGTATTCTGCTGCAGCTTGTAGTCTGTGGTTTTGTTCTTCCTGTCACGGATCTCGCTTCCTCAGTGCAGATTTTAAACTGTGCAAAGGCCTAGCTTCCGCTGCAAACCCGGTATGTGACTAGCCACATATTCTAGTCTACCCAAAACTCTCTCTGCCTGTGCTGTTTCTTGGAAGTGAAATATTCTCTATGTAATCAGGTGTGAGGCCTCTCCCATCTTTGCTAATCATGAATCCCAAATATTTTACAGAGGGGACACCTATTTCACACTTTTTTAAACCTATTTTAAAACCTCTCTTTGTCAGCCTGCATATCACTTGCTCCAAAACATCTAAATGCTGCTCCTCTGTGTCATGAGAGAAATATATATCATCTATATAGACTTCGACTGCTAATCCTGACAAAGTCTCCTCTACTAGTCCCTGGAAAACATTGGGAGAATTGGAAAAGCCCTGTGGGATTCTTTTCCAGCAATAAGCTTGATTTCCTAATGTAAAACATGTCTTTAATTGACTAAGTTCTTCCAGGGAACACTCCAAAATCCATTCGCCAAATCTAAAGTTGTTTTGAACTTTCTATTACTCCCCTCGAACCGCTTTCTGTGGATTAATTAATATTCGTTTATCTTTTACTGATAATCTATTCAGTTGTCTGAGATTTTGTACCATTCGATAAGTCATGTCTTTTTTTGGTACAGCTTGAATGGGCATACTACAGGGTGGCTCTGCTACCCTCTTAACTACTCCTAAATCTTCCAATTCTTTTAAAGTAGTCAAAATTTCTGTCAGTGCTTCCTTTTTAATCGGATATTGCCTTTCTACTCCTGGCATAGCCCCTCTGATGGTGTATTCAAAATCTATGACTTTGCCTACGTCATTCTTGAACATTGCATAGTTTCCTTTGTCGAGTATTTCTGCTAATCTTATTTTGTTAGTTATAGTAGTTTGTTCTAACACATTTCTTTTTTGTTCATCTAAATCATATTCTCCTATCCAAGCTACTCTGGGTGGTCCCGCATCATCAGCTAATGGAAAATCTTGTATCCCTAACAAATTGTCTCTTCCTTGAATCCCGACTACTGATCCCAGCTTCCTTCTATTTTTATGTACATGTGACCCGTCTGCCAGCACTATACATTGTTTTCCAGGCATTTTTTCCCCTTTGTCATATGCTATCACACTTATATCTGCTCCTGTATCTACAGCATATTCTTGTCCTTCAACCTGTGCATACAATCTTTTCCCTTTCTGATATGCTATACGGTGGACTTCTGCTTTATATCTATTTGCCCTGAGTGCGGGGATATTTCCGGTCGTAATCCTCCTGTTCTTTTCTGAGTTTGTCCCTTTCTGCCTGACTCATGGCCAAAAATTGCTCCTTTGAACCCATGGTCTTTTTGGCCTGCCTGGCTCTCTGCTTTGTGTATCTGGACTGCGGTTCTGTCTCTGATTCATGTTTTGATACGGAAGTTCTTTCACTGGTGCACGCAGGCTCTCGCGTGCACGCAGCTGATATCTGTTTGCTTCGCGTGTCTCTGTATTCTTCCTTGAAGGGCCCTCCTGGGCCCTTTCTTCGTTTTGTCTTTTTCTCTGCATTTATTCGAGATTTGGCTTGATATACTGCCACCTGAGTGGCTCTTTCTTGTTCATTCCATCTCCTCCATCCTAATGATAAATGTAATCCTGACGGGATCTTCATAAGGAATCTCTCTTCATGCAGGATAGTTGCGTTTTAGATCTTAGCATAGATAAGGCCTGAAATAGTGTAGATATTCTAGATGTAACTTTATCCACCAAATTATCTATAAAATCGTCCATATGATCTTTCCGGGTGTACCGACCTCCGTGTCTAGCAGGTCCTGTAAAGTTAATCCCGATGGCTTCATTATATTTTCTCTAAGGGTCAGCTGGTCACTAAACCAAGGGTCAGACATTAAGTCCCTTTTTACACCACTTTCTGCTAGCCTTTTTAAATACTGGAGGTCCCCCTCTGCTTCTTTCCTTTTAGGGACCACTTTAATATTATAGGGCCCTGCCTGTGCGGGTGCTAAAGGTGCCCCCCTAGTCGCCTGATGGAATGTATTTATTTGCATAGGAGTGTGAGGGACTGAAAATGTCTCCATTATGGTCTCTCCAGCCGGTCGGGGCAGCATTGGCGTGTCCCCAATCATTTTTAGCCCATTGTGTTCAGGCGTATAACATGAGGGCCCTGCAATGTAATTTGTTGAATTTTGGTCGAAATGCAGCAGACTAGGCTTAAGAGGAAGTGTGGGGGTAGATTGAGCGAGCAGCATACTTCCTGTCTTTAAACCGTCTGTTACAGTGACATGACTTTTCAATGTGTCTAACTCCTTTCGCAGTTGTTTTAACTCCTTCTGTGCAAATCTTTCCACTGATTTATCACGTGCTATACATCGCTCTCGAAAATAGTCACAGCCTCTGGCTATCTGGGCATTTTTCCATGTTAATGACACCCCAGAATATTCCCCTATTTCTCTGGTGGAGGGAATATGAGGAAGGACCCTTCTTTCTGCTACTCCTCCCGCATACCAGGGTATGTCATCTTCTCCACTGTCGGACAACTCTTCCCATTCTTCAAAACATGTGAGTGGACAAAAGGGGGAGCCATCCTCTGTTTCCCACACTGGTGGCTTACAGGGATATGCTTTTGGATCTACTCCTCTGAATGCTACTGATTTCGCTCCTTTTCGTTTTTCTCTAGCTGGGTTTAAATCTCTCTTATCCTCATCCCATGTAACTTTTCGTAGGACTTGTATAGATGGCTCCTCCACTCTAGGCGAGGTCACCGACATAGCTACTGCTCTCCCTTCCTTCTGCGGGATATCCCCACCTTTCCTGCGGGGCTCTTCCTGTTCATCTTTGTCTCTCTGCTCTTTATAATTTTTGTAATTTTCTGCTATGATAGCTGCTCCCTCTTCCCCATGTGTGTTGTGGGCAGTCAGCATTAAAATACGATAAGGGGGGCCTTGGTCTAACCCCGTCTCCCAAGGTAAGCAACTACATACTTTGTGTGCTAAGGCTTTAGCATTTAAACCCGCTATCTTTTGTTTGCCTGTTCTTAATCTGATTCTTATTGTTGGATACTTTTCTTTTTGGGCATGAAATAATGCTCTCTTTAGCACCTCTGTCATTTCTACATCATCTATGTTGTCCGCCAATACAGCAATGTAGAGCGCAGGTATTATCTGGACTAACGGTGGTCCTCGGTATAAATATAGCTCATGCCTTTCAGGTCCTTTTTCCTGCTCTGCTAGTTTGGTTGTAATATTAGTCCATGCTGCCTTTCCTATGTATTTTCTGACCTCTGCTGTACAGGGTGACTCTATTCTCAAACTCCCTTGATGGAACATTAAAAGTGGTGTAAAGTCTCCCTCTTGTGGTTCTGACGTGTCTGTTCCTTTTGAAAGGAGTTCATCTGTAAAATCTATTCTTAGTCTACCTATGGTTATGCCTGTTAAATCTAATGGGTCTTTTCCCGTTAACCACTGCTCTGATTCGAGTCGCAGCCTGGATGCCCGTGGGCTTGGGACTGCCTTTTCTACCTGCCGAGGAATTATTAGTGGGCTGGTTACTGGATGCAGTGCCACTGGCTGTTTATTTGCTGTCCTTGCCAATGCTTCACGGGCTTCTCCATATGGCCCTAAGCTTTTGAATGGTTTGTGGACAGGTCATTGTCTAATCTCCATCCCTTATATATATCTTCTGTCTGTTGAACCACCTGGACTGCCTCTGGTTCTGATCCAACTCTCAGCGTGAGGACAGGGTTTTCTACCTCCCTCCAGGGGAAATGTACTGCTATCGCTGCAGCTGTTTGTGCTGTGGTGTAGGTCTGGCCATTGCCGATGGTCAATGGTCTTAGGCTTATGGCCACATAAGGGCCCTTCCCTGGATTTGGGTTCAGTGTATATGCATGTTTCATGGCTTCAGATAGCTGCATGCCTAGCGTGTGGATTTCTAGTGGGTCAGCGGCTTCTAACGTAATTATTACTATTTCCTCATAGGGTTTACATTGAACGCCTCTCAGCACATATACTGGACAACCATGACTAGTCTCATGTTTCTTAGCTTTAGCTTGAATTTCTGTCCATCGCTCTTTGCCATACATTTCTATAACTGCTGGATCTCCTCCTGGGCAGCCAATCGGTCCCTCATGGAACACTACTAGTACTTCCTTAGGGGTAATATTAGCTAGCTTCTCATCAGTTACTTTAAACTGTTCACTACCATCCAGTATTCCCCAGGTGGAGTAGTTTAGGCTAGTAAGCTTTTCCGCGTTGCTGAAATAGAGGGAAGAATGAGGCCTTTCCCTGGGTTCACTGGGGCTATGTAACTGCCCTGAGAATTTACATGACCCCTCATATTCTCATACATATGCTCTGACGCTGGTGCAGGATAGGGTGCTTCAGAGAGGGAATAAGCCCCGTAATGTGTTATCTTATCATTGGAGCTTCCTTGGTCAGCTTGACCCGTAAAGCTTATTGGCTCTGGATAATCATAAGGCCCCCCTCCTGCTGTCGATGGCGGTGCTGTAGGCTGAGATAACAGCTTAGCAAATACTTCTGTACCTACTTCTTCTGCTCTTCCAAGGTTATTATGTAGAAATATTACTATATAGCGATGTTCTGTGTCTAGCTGTATGGTCCGAGTGAGTGCACGCATGGCTGTGACAGCGTGATAGCCAAACAGGGCAGCTCCAAACACTGGCGTGATAATAGTTTGTACATTAGCTGGAGTGGCTTGTAATGCTGCATCATATACTGATCTAAGATAAGCATACTGGTCAGACTGAGGCCAACCTGGTGAGCAGGATGAATACGCTACGTGTAGCACCTGCTGCACTGTGTCTGCTGGTTCCAAATCGTTCTTTTGAAGTACCACTGTTCTGTCCTGAAGCTCCCTTCCTTCTGTGAACCTCATTACTTGGCCATAATTTTTCTCAGTGGACAATGGAAAACGTTCTTGTACCGCTCTCGCAAATCCTCCTTTATGTAATAGTTTTGTATTTGCTGGGTTCCATACCACCGTGTCTTCTTCACTAAATGGCATTGTTTCAAATTTTCCTACAGTCAGAATCACTCTTCCGTCCCTCACACGGGCATGTCTACTGCTCTGGGAGGCACGGACGCTCCAGTTGGCCTGAAGAAGCTATGGGCACTTTCCACGTCTTCTGAGTCAACTTCTCTATGAATTACGGCACCACTACTGCGGTCCGTACTCTGAACCTGGTCCTGTCGGGTTGGGTCTATCATCGCGGTATCTCGAATAGGCTAGTCCTGTCTCACAAATGGATCTAGTCCTAACAGATAACTCTGTGGGTAGAGGCTTATTAACTTAAAGGTAGTAGCTATAGGAGTGATCAAATCCCTTGCAGTTTACCCGTCTCTGTCCCTTTTTACGATGGTTCCCTGTATTTCCAACCAGAAATCGCTTGCTCTTTTGGCTAAGACGTTCCCAGCTATTTTACCTCCTAAAACAGGGCTTTGTTGCCTGAACTTAACTCTCTCAGGGTCTTTAAAGCGGGTTCATGGCTTTAGCAGGACTACAATATTGGTTGATATTGTGAGTTTATGAAACAGGGGCCTTACCAATAGTATCCCTATTTCTCACTGCCCCACGTATGGGCGCCATGTCGAATGGTCACTAATGGTCAAGCGGTTAGTTACAATTTTCTGGAGGTTGTCCCTTCTGTGAGGACTAACTCCCTGCTATTTCCTATTTTTATGAGACTCTAACACAGCACTCGCTTCTACACATTAATGACTTCTACGGCTGACAGATCACTGTAGGCGGATGCCAGACCCGATTGCAAGTCGGTTGGTTAAAGTCTGGTCTAACCCTAAAACAGCTCCGTCTGTAAAATTAGGCCCCAAGTGTGTGACTCCTCTAATGAGTGCTATCCCTCAAGACAGTCCCATTTTTTAATAGTGGATTTTAATAGAGGTCTTACCTTAGGCTTATGTGCGGCGGTCGAATCTCCCTGTTATTCTGATGTTCAGTGGACGATTTGGACGGCCTGCCCGTTTGTGAGTCTGATTCTGATAATCAGACCTCTGTGTCGATGGGAGAGGCTGTTTGGAGTTTAAAGAACGACCTGGAGAATGAATATGTCTTTGTCCCAGTATTGAACCAGGCCTTTATTAAAACGTTAAACAAGAATTACAATGTAACACTTAACATGTGTATTTTATTTCCTCTTCTCACAATTTTAACCTCTTACTCCCTGTAATATAACATACTATGGATTGACCTTTTTCCAGAGTTTTTAGAGGGTGAGTTAGATTTTTAGAGGAAGGAGTAGAAGGTCGCTGTAGTTAACCCACACTGGATAGAAACTATCCTAGGAACGACCCAAAGTGATACTGGTGAGGGAAAAAAGAGGTTTGGTCCTTCAGGGCAGAGCCCCAAGAAGAGACAAAGTTTATAGTACAGTGAGCAGAGAGAGTAGACAAAACGTACAAAACGTACATTACAGAGATTAACAACCCCAAACCTTCAAATACTGTTTCCACACAAAACCTTCACTCAGTACTAGACTCGTGTGTTTAAGAGTAGAGTGAGTGAGACAGATTTTTAGAGGAAGGAGTAGAAGGTCGCTGTAGTTAACCCACACTGGATAGAAACTATCCTAGGAACGACCCAAAGTGATACTGGTGAGGGAAAAAAGAGGTTTGGTCCTTCAGGGCAGAGCCCCAAGAAGAGACAAAGTTTATAGTACAGTGAGCAGAGAGAGTAGACAAAACGTACAAAACGTACAATACAGAGATTAACAACCCCAAACCTTCAAATACTGTTTCCACAAAACCTTCACTCGAGTACTAGACTCGATGTGTTTAAGAGTAGTGAGTGAGACAGATTTTTAGAGGAAGGAGTAGAAGGCCGCTGTAGTTAACCCACACTGGATAGAAACTATCCTAGGAACGACCCAAAGTGATACTGGTGAGGGAAAAAAGAGGTTTGGTCCTTCAGGGCAGAGCCCCAAGAAGAGACAAAGTTTATAGTACAGTGAGCAGAGAGAGTAGACAAAAGCATTACAAAACGTACAATACAGAGATTAACAACCCCAAACCTTCAAATACTGTTTCCACACAAAACCTTCACTGAGTACTAGACTCGATGTGTTTAAGAGTAGAGTGAGTGAGACAGATTTTTAGAGGAAGGAGTAGAAGGCCGCTGTAGTTAACCCACACTGGATAGAAACTATCCTAGGAACGACCCAAAGTGATACTGGTGAGGGAAAAAAGAGGTTTGGTCCTTCAGGGCAGAGCCCCAAGAAGAGACAAAGTTTATAGTACAGTGAGCAGAGAGAGTAGACAAAACGTACAAAACATACAATACAGAGATTAACAACCCCAAACCTTCAAATACTGTTTCCACACAAAACCTTCACTCGAGTACTAGACTCGATGTGTTTAAGAGTAGAGTGAGTGAGACAGATTTTTAGAGGAAGGAGTAGAAGGTCGCTGTAGTTAACCCACACTGGATAGAAACTATCCTAGGAACGACCCAAAGTGATACTGGTGAGGGAAAAAAGAGGTTTGGTCCTTCAGGGCAGAGCCCCAAGAAGAGACAAAGTTTATAGTACAGTGAGCAGAGAGAGAGTGGGGTTTATGCAGTTCCTTTGATATAGTATTGACCTCTTATCAAAATGATCTGCAAGACCCAATTGTCTGAGTCTCAAGTCTTCCTTTTATACCATCTGGACAGGGTGTAGTTGTGACGTCAACACACATGCGCTTTGACAACCTTGTTTAAACTCTGTGAACTCTCGTAAGTAGGACACTGAGTCTTCTGTAAACTCCTGTGACCTGTTTTGTGAGCTTTGTGTGTATTTGTTGTCCAAAACTCTGTGTGTGTGTCCCTGTCCTGGTATGAACTCCAAGAGTGTCACGGCCTTTTGTGAACTTCAAGTGCCCTGGCTATTGTGAGCTTTTTGTGTGTACCTGCCGTCCCAAGCTCTGTGTGTGTCACTGCATGTCATGACTTCCTGTTTTCTGCTCACAGACAAAATTTGACCTATATTCTAACCTGCTGATTCTAGGCCTACTTAACCTTAACTCCTGGTTGTCTTTTACACTTAAAACATTTTGCATAAAATATTTTCTTTCTCATTTCCAAAACATCATTGAAATGCATTTAATTGTTTTTTTTTTTTTTAAATTACCCTTAAGCATTTTATTTCTATTTGCCAAATTACTTTTAAATCTTCACTTTTTGACTCATTGTCCTTGTGGATTTGATTCCTTCGGTCCTCGGACTTCCACCTGATCTTCCACATTCACTACAAGTCTTATCTATAACTACCACAAAAGACTTCAAGCTGTCATTGATGTTAAAGGTGGCAATACACAGTATTAAGAACTGGGGTATGTAAACTTATGATCTGCCAGGGTATCTAAACAGCACAACTGTGAGTCAAACTACAGCCACCATGATTTTTTAAAAATCTGTACGAGAAGAAATTTTAGGAACTTTATTAAAAGCTTCTAATAGTTTGACATTAAGTAAGTTTATCAAAGGGACCTGTTTAGCCTTGTTGATTCTTACCTGTGTATGGTTAAACACTGGCTTAGGTCCTGGGATTTTTGGGGGTAGTTACTTACCTGAGGCTATGTCCACACAGGGTGTATTAGAAATAAAAGCTCTTGGTCTCCACTCATTATGGGACACGGATACTAGTGTTGAACAGGCTTGTGCAGCTGAATTTCCACAGGGCTGTAACTCTAGTTTTGCTGATGTGTTCCCACACCACTCACTGCCCCAGGCCCTGTTTCCTTCATGACAGAGCTTGAATGGAATAGAAGCTCAGCCGTGAGAGTGTAGCTGCTGTGGAACATGAAGCTTTATGAAGGACAACTGCTGTGGCTTTTCAAATCAGCCATGATGTTTAGACATCTTTCAAGTCAAAGCCAAGATAACTGTCCGCCACACTCAGGGATTAGCTTGGATTCAAGATTAGAATTTTAGGGCCTTTGGAAAAGTACACATCTTTATTTCATGTAAGTTTTAGTGCACAAAGGGGAGGCTTTTTTGGTGATTCTAAGGTCTCTATTTTATCAAACGTTTTGGCTGTTACATTCGTCTTTCTACCGGGGCCGGGTCGCAGGGGCAGCAGTCTAATCAGAGACGCCCAGACTTCCCAACTCCCCAGACACTTTCTCCAGCTAATCTTACTGAGGCGTTGCCAGGCCAGCTGAGCAAAATAGTCCATCCAGCGTATCCTAGGTTTTCCCCGGGTTCTCCTCCCAGTTGTACATGCCCGGAACACTTCCCTGGAGAGGCGTCTAGGAGACATTCGAAACAGATACTCAAGCCATCCCAGCTGGCTTCTCTCGATGTGGAGGAGCAACGGCTCTACTTTGAACTCCTCCCGGGTGACCGAGCTCCTCACCCTACCTCAATAGGGTGAGGAGCTCGGTCACCTAGCGTAGAAAGCTCACCACCTGGTCTTGACCCAAAGCTCATGACCACAGGCGACTCGACCGGTAAATCCTTCTTCACCCCGACAGAACAGCACATCGACTGCATCACTGCTGAAGCTGCATCAATCCACCTGTCAACCTCACACTCCCTCCTTCCCATATTTGTTAATGAGACTCCACCAAGATACTTGAACTCCTCTATTCCTTCAACCACCCAGCAATGTCCCCAGTTGAAGTCAGCAAATTCTGACCTCCACTGTAAACAGTGTTGGCAGGGCAACGGTTTTACCAGAATTTCTTTGAGGTCAACAGTCCTTCTCCATGGCCTCACTGAACTCCTCCCAGACCCGGGGTTTTTGCCTCCACAACCACCTGTAGTGAATATGGTCGTATTAATAATTAATGTGAATATTAATTATGAA
This sequence comes from Neodontobutis hainanensis, assembly GCA_024349245.1. Taxonomy (NCBI): domain Eukaryota; kingdom Metazoa; phylum Chordata; class Actinopteri; order Gobiiformes; family Odontobutidae; genus Neodontobutis; species Neodontobutis hainanensis. The sequence continues at coordinate 12,377 of JALDNG010002545.1, read as the reverse complement.
AATTAATAATTAATATTTTGCTTATCAAAATATTAATTTCTTTCGGGGCACCACCTTAGTTTTAACAGTTCTAAGGAAACTGATTAGCCTAGTCTCATTAATCTAAAGAAAGTAAATTCTTCTCGTTTTCGAAAATTCTCAATTAAACAATGAAACATTAAATGTCTTTATGGGGTTTTATTAAAGATTATAAAGTTAAACAGTGAATAATGACAGGGGAAATGACACAAAGGAATAGTTATGGACACATAAATGGGTAAATCAAAGAACGATAAACTTGCTTTCAGAGGATTTTGTGAAACAAAAGGAATTATTGATTATTGATTCTATTATTAACTGAGGGATTTTACGGAGCGTTTAGAGGGGTTCGATGACGGTTTCTGATGCTAAGGCTACTATGTTTAGACAGTTTAGACGCCAAACTTGTGTAACGTTTTGACTCACCCTGGGGTGGTATTCGGTCTCAGGTCTTAGCGACTAGGACTCCAGAGGGGTTCTGCAGAACCCTGTCGCATCCGGTGACTTTGTCGCCTCAGGATGGCCTTCTGTTTCCACTCTCCAGAGGGGCCGCCGTGAGGCCCGGGAGATTCAAAAGCGTCTCGTTACTGTCACAACTAGCCAAGCCTTTTAGCATCAGCGTCGTACACGAGTAAAATCGAGTCCTTCAAAGTTATTGCGAAGTCCACTGGAGAAGGTTTAGCGGCTGTGTTGCTGGCTTAAACTTGCTCGAGAAAGCTAGATTTTAGTCAAGCTAACTCTTGAGCAGGCAGGAAATCTTCAAAAATAAAAGCGAGGCAACTTCCTTTTGTTGGCAGGCTGGCAGGAAGTAAGCTACTTTGAGCAGCTGTGTGAAGGAAACTTTATCGCGGCAAGCTAAACTTGCAGGCTTTAAAGTACAAAGAAAATTTACTCGTTACACGAGGTCCGGAGCTTGTGAGAGTTTCGAGGGCCTACGGCCCTGAACGGACAAGAGGTCCAGTGCGAAGTGAAGAGGAGACGAAGAGTAGAGAGAAGGGAGTGTTTTTGGCTGTGCGCCAGTTTTAACACCTCTGGACGGGGTGTGTCTTACGGAGCGGGCATTGCTTTGGGGGGTGGTTTAACTAAAGTTTAAACGTTTAAACTAAGTCTTTGAACATTCCTTTTGTTTCACCCTATTTTCCTTGGTTTTCGTAAAACACACAAAAACATTCGTACTTTCAGGATTATGCAAAGAAACATTTGTCAGACTTATTATAAAAACATATATTCATTACATTTTATTAACATAAAACGTAACTCTGTAGAAATGGAATAAGGAATTAGTTGCCTTGTAAAACTCTGCATCCTGAAACAAACAGTATAATTGTTAGTACATTCACAATCTTTCTAAGTAATAAAATAACAAAATGTCCTTTAATGAAATAACACCAAATGTCCTTCTTGAATGCAGAGTCATTTGTCCAGTTAAACCAAAGGGGGTAGTGTTTGACCATACAAAACTTAGTTTTGGTTGGATCAAACGCATTCCTCCGTCCTTCAGGATAGCTATGAGGTTCTGGGTAAAGCTGAATCAACAATGTTATCTCACAGAATTTATGGCTTTTCGACATGGTACCTAGCGGTCTTTGGTGTTCCATGTGTCACCTTTGACACGGTGCTGGGTAGAACGAAGTTCCAATTCTTATAAAAGCAAAAACAAAGTCATTAATAACGTTTCCTGTCCTTGGCAAAACACGTTGGTGTCCTTTTATCTGAAAGAAAACGGGGTTAGCATGTCTTCTTCTCAAGATTTACATCCACGGCCTGTCTCTGGAGGCCGATGGTGAAACAACAGTTGTTAATCTTGAAGACCCTTAGTGAAACAGTTTGGAGGTCTGTAAGTGATTAAACAAATGTTATAATCCGTGTGGCGTTCTGGAGGCTGATCTGCTACACACCTATCAGCTGCCTCAGGAGTCCCACAAGCCAACCAGGCTCGATAGGTCTCCTTCTTCAGCTTGACGGCATCCATTACTTCTGGTGTCCGCCACCGGGTTTGGGGGTGGCTGCCATGACAGGCACTGGAGACTTTACAGCCATAGCGCCAAGAGGCTGCATCGACAATGGAGGTGGCCTCCCCCGAAATCTGTTCAAAGCTCTGCCGTAGGTGGGAGTTGAAGATCTTTTTGACAGGGGACTCTGCCAAATGTTCCCAACTAACCCTCACAGTATATTTGGGTCTGCCGAGTCTGTCCAGCTTTCTCCCCCGCCATCGGACCCAACTCATCCCCAGGTGCTGATCAGATGACAGTTCCACCCTTCAACCGAGTGTCCAAAGCTAAGTTGTAGTTTATATAGATTGGGTTTCCTGAGGATCCTTAACAAATATTAGATTTCAGATTGATGCAAGTTTTTTTAAAATTAAGGATCATAAAATGTTTAGCTTTTTTCTGAGAAGCCTTACATTTTTTATTGTGTTGTACAGTCTTTCAATCTTTCAGTACATTTAAAGTAAAGGTAGGCTAAAAGAATTAGCCTACCATATGTAAAGATTGCGGTCTCACTGTGTGTGTGCTTGTGTGCTTCACGTTTACAGCAACAGCGGCGTGAACGTGAGATTAGGAGGCAGCAGGAGCGAGAGCAGCGGCGGCGCGAACAGGATGAGAAACGGCGGCTGGAGGACTTGGAGCGCCGCCGAAAAGAGGAGGAGGAGCGTCGGAGGGCTGAAGAGGAGAAGCGCCGTGCCGACAGAGAACAGGTATGAGGCACAAAACTGGAGAGCACAGTCACCGTTCTTTCTGAGCTGACTGTATTAAATAATACATGATACATGATAAGCATTTATTAGCTGAATCTGAAAGAGCCTGTCATTCCAAACACTTTGTGAATTATAATTGAATATGGGAGAAAGAGTAAAAATATTAAAGACATTTGGTAGAGCTGATATCAAAAAGAGGTTGGCATAAAAAAGAGCTAACCCAACAATAATATTAATTTTAGTAATAATAATAATATTATTAATAACAACAACAACAGTAGTAATGATAATAATAATAATAGTGGATTGGATTTATGTAGCGCTTTACAGAATCCAATTTTCCTTCATTCAGAGTCTCGCACTGGTGGTGGAGACGTGGAAGCCATTTTGTGCCTATGGACTCTCCAACCTCCAAACCTTTTCACACATTCATACATGTAATAATAAATTATTAAGTCTAAGTTTTTGGAAACTATCTTGAGCCCAGACGAATTGATATTACAATCACCAGGATAAGGATAATTACATAAAGTATGTGGGAAGTCAGTCAGTGAAGTAGTGTGTGATGTTTGATCGGCAGGAGTACATCCGCCGTCAGCTGGAGGAGGAGCAGAGGCATCTGGAGATACTGCAGCAACAGCTCCTCCACGAACAGGCCATGCTTCTGGTGAGTCCACTACTCATCCATCTTAAGTTCCTACTCTCACACTGTGCTGCCAATACAGCACTGCTTTAATAAATAGACAGAAATATGGTTTTTTTTTAGTTTTTATCACATAAAGGGCTGGTTACATTATAATATTTATAGAGCTGGGCAGTCTCTGAAAAGATCATCAAAGCACATCAATGTAAAAACAATACAGAAGTGTGCAGTATGACACTAGATATTTTTTAATAAAGAATAAGGATGCAATTTAATTTTAAATTGATCAACTCAAAATATTATATTGGGAAAACAATAGAGAAATGTAAAAAAAAAATGTATATCAAGGCAAAAACACTAACTCAGATAAATACTAAAATCATGTGAAACTGTGAAATAATATTTTAAAACACACCACTTTTAGTGGCCGAGGTCCTGTACTTTTATCCACTCGGTTACACCAGTTTATGGCGTATCAGAAGCATGTTTTCCCACAAATGGGCCCGATACTCAAGTATGTGCATATAAAAATGTTATGCATCCATATTATATATTACAATAAAACAATCTTACAAACTGTCTAAAAGGTAAATTATTTCACAATTTAATATACAAGATAATAAATATAAATTTTGACAAGATGGCGCCACATTCTCAACTTTTCCAACGGAGATACTAGTTACAAACAATGTGGAAATCCGTCTTCCTGGAGGCATAAGCTAGTCAGGAAGACAGTGCCGCTGTACTCTCCAGGTTCCACTTTTACCAGCTCTTCTCCTGAATGAGATTGATAAAGAAAAAAATGTATGAACTCTTTCTGTTATTTCAAACCAACAAGGATTGCAAGGACTGCTATGCCATCTGTTTAATTGAGACCTGGCTGGACCAGATGAGGCGGTAACCTCACTTAGCTTCACCCTACACCATGCCAACAGGCCAGCCAAATTATTTCTGAAAACCTAAGGTGGCAGCATGTTTTATGATCAACCAGCGCTGGGGCAACAACACTACAGAGCTCAACAGTGCGTGTTGTGTTGGAATATATCTGCGTTAAATGCAGACCATACTACCTTCCCAGGAAGTTTGCTTCTGTTATTTTGGTTGGTGTTAAGATTACGCTGTTCACTCTTCTTTTATCAGTGTAAATAAGGAACAATTTAATGTGGCCAAATACAAACTAAGGACAGCAATTAGAAAAGGTAAAACATACATATCAAGGAGGAGAAATTGAGGGTCTAAAACTATAGGAAAAGCAGCTGGCCCTGATGGTGTTAGCCCAGCTGTACTTAAACACCAGTCTGCACCCATATCTTCAATCATTCACTCAGACAATGTACAGTATTCAAATCCTTGACTCTGTCATCACCCCAGTACCAAAAGCAAACAAAATTGCATGCCTCAATGACTATAAACCAATTGCATCTGTGATCATTAAATTTGAGTGCATCATATTCTCTCACCTAAAAGAACTCACCACTCCGCTAATGGACAGTGATCAGTTTGTATACCAGACTAACAGGTATGTTGAAGACAATCTGGCTCTTCACAACACCAGTCCACCAGTCCCCCAACACCTATTCCCGTATACTGTTAATTTATTAGGCCCGAGCCGGTGATAGCCGGGAGGGCCTATTGTTTTTGCTCGGATTATTAGGCCCGAGCCGGTGATAGCCGGGAGGGCCTATTGTTTTTGCTCGGATTATTTTTTTTTTTATTTATTTATTTTTTTATTTTTCTGCAAAATGATCCTCAATTTGACCCAGTGAACATGCGCGAAAAGTCATTTTTATTTGGCCCAAAGTTCAAGATCGGCGAAAAATTTATGTATTTGAAGTCGCCGAAAAAAAAATATGAAAAATGACTCAGTGGCGACCCCTAGAAAAGTCAAAATACATTGGGCCTATGGAAAGTGAAAGTACATTTTTTCCAATGTAGAAATACAAAACTTGGTAGGTCCATAGAACACCTCAGGGCAAACAGAAAAGTCTATGACAGCCACAGCGTAAACTCAACAGGAAGTCCGCCATGTGGGGTGAAAGATGGGCCACCTAAATCGCACCCCTTACGCCAAAAGATTCAACTCATTGTTTTTTTTGTCTAAATGGCCCCAATTTTGGTGAGTATCATCTAGACACATGTGCCAACAAAAGCTGTCATTTTGTTTATGATATCTTATCGGGTGTGGGTGTGGCAAGCCTGTAACGAGGCGGCCATTTTTGTGGTAATAAATTATCCGTTTACTCTCAAACGCCTTCTCGGATCAAGTTGGACTCAAAAAGGCGTTTGTGCACATTCACGACCTGAACACAAAGATATGTAAATAAAAGGGTTAGCTTTAGAAATGGCCCTCTAGCGCCACCTACGAACTTATAATGGGATCCAAGAATTTAGTATGTCATAGAGACATAAAATTTGGCACACACATCACTTATGTCATGACGAACATAAAAGCTAATGACAACCACCCCCTATTTATAAATGTGTTGCCATAGCAACGGCGCAAATATGTGGAAAAAGTCAATGGGAAGGGAAAATTTTAGTTTGTCCTAGGCAAATGAAACTTGGTACACACATCCAGCATGGGCTTATGAACATAAAAGCCAATGGGGACCACACCCTATCACACACGAGAAGGCGGCCATTTTGAATTGAAAATGTGAACCGGGTTAGAATACACCTCACTTTTAAAAATTGACAGAAAATAGCTGCTTCATTCAAGAAACACCAAACTTAGGCAAAATGAGCTAAACACTTGTGTGCAAAATAGACAATGCCTTTTCTTGTTGTTTTTGCTCAATTTATATTTTTATTTAATTTTTATTTTTCTGCAAATTTTTCTGCAAAATTGTCCTTAATTTTGACCCAGTAAATGTGCAAAAGTTAATTTTATTGGCCACTAAACTTAAGCCTGGCAAAATATTGATGTATCTTAAATATTAGAAAAAATAATAAAAGAAATGACTCAGTGGCGACCCTGGGAAATGAAAATACATTCGGCCTATGGAAAGTGAAAGTAATTTTTTCCAACGTAGAAAAATGAAACTTGGTACATCCATAGGACACCTCAGGCCAAACAGAAAAGTCTATGACAGCCACAGCCTAAACTCAACAGGAAGTCCACCATGTGGGGTGAAAGGCGCGACCAACTAAATCGCACCCCTCGGGTCAAAAGATTAAACCCAATGTGTTTTCATCTAAATGGCCCCAATTTTGGTGAGTATCATCTAGACACATGTGCCAACCAAACTTGTCATTTTGTTTTTGCTATCTTATCGGGTGTGGGTGTGGCAAGCCTGTAACGAGGCGGCCATTTTTGTGGTAATAAATTATCCGTTTACTCTCAAACGCCTTCTCGGATCAAGTTGGACTCAAAAAGGCGTTTGTGCACATTCACGACCTGAACACAAAGATATGTAAATAAAAGGGTTAGCTTTAGAAATGGCCCTCTAGCGCCACCTACGAACTTATAATGGGATCCAAGAATTTAGTATGTCATAGAGACATAAAATTTGGCACACACATCACTTATGTCATGACGAACATAAAAGCTAATGACAACCACCCCCTATTTATAAATGTGTTGCCATAGCAACGGCGCAAATATGTGGAAAAAGTCAATGGGAAGGGAAAATTTTAGTTTGTCCTAGGCAAATGAAACTTGGTACACACATCCAGCATGGGCTTATGAACATAAAAGCCAATGGGGACCACACCCTATCACACACGAAGGCGGCCATTTTGAATTGAAAATGTGAACCGGGTTAGAATACACCTCACTTTTAAAAATTGACAGAAAATAGCTGCTTCATTCAAGAAACACCAAACTTAGGCAAAATGAGCTAAACACTTGTGTGCAAAATAGACAATGCCTTTTCTTGTTGTTTTTGCTCAATTTATATTTTTATTTAATTTTTATTTTTCTGCAAATTTTTCTGCAAAATTGTCCTTAATTTTGACCCAGTAAATGTGCAAAAGTTAATTTTATTGGCCACTAAACTTAAGCCTGGCAAAATATTGATGTATCTTAAATATTAGAAAAAATAATAAAAGAAATGACTCAGTGGCGACCCTGGGAAATGAAAATACATTCGGCCTATGGAAAGTGAAAGTAATTTTTTCCAACGTAGAAAAATGAAACTTGGTACATCCATAGGACACCTCAGGCCAAACAGAAAAGTCTATGACAGCCACAGCCTAAACTCAACAGGAAGTCCACCATGTGGGGTGAAAGGCGCGACCAACTAAATCGCACCTCGGGTCAAAAGATTAAACCCAATGTGTTTTCATCTAAATGGCCCCAATTTTGGTGAGTATCATCTAGACACATGTGCCAACCAAACTTGTCATTTTGTTTTTGCTATCTTATCGGGTGTGGGTGTGGCAAACCTGTAACGAGGCAGCCGTTTTTGTGAAAATAAAATATACCTTAACTCTCAAATGCCTTCTCGGATCAAGTTGGACCCAAAAAGGCGTTTGTGCACATTCACGACCTGAACACAAAGATATGTAAATAAAAGGGTTTGCTTTAGAAATGGCCCTCTAGCGCCACCTACAAACTTATAATGGGACCCAAGAATTTAGTTTGTAATAGAGACATAAAATTTGGTACACACATCACTTATGTTATGACGAACATAAAAGCCAATGACAACCACCCCCTATTTATAAATTTGTTGCCATAGCAACGGCGCAAATATGTGGAAAAAGTCAATGGGAAGGGAAAATTTTAGTTTGTCCTAGGCAAATGAAACTTGGTACACACATCCAGCATGGGCTTATGAACATAAAAGCCAATGGGGACCACACCCTATCACACACGAGAAGGCGGCCATTTTGAATTGAAAATGTGAACCGGGTTAGAATACACCTCACTTTTAAAAATTGACAGAAAATAGCTGCTTCATTCAAGAAACACCAAACTTAGGCAAGAGCTAAACACTTGTGTGCAAAATAGACAATGCCTTTTCTTGTTGTTTTTGCTCAATTTATATTTTTATTTAATTTTTATTTTTCTGCAAATTTTTCTGCAAAATTGTCCTTAATTTTGACCCAGTAAATGTGCGCAAAAGTTAATTTTATTGGCCACTAAACTTAAGCCTGGCGAAATATTGATGTATCTGAAGTATTTGAAAAAATAATAAAAGAAATGACTCAGTGGCGACCCTGGGAAATGAAAATACATTCGGCCTATGGAAAGTGAAAGTAATTTTTTCCAACGTAGAAAAATGAAACTTGGTACATCCATAGGACACCTCAGGCCAAACAGAAAAGTCTATGACAGCCACAGCCTAAACTCAACAGGAAGTCCGCCAGGTGGGTGGAACACGGACCACCTAAATTGCACCTCGGGTCAAAAGATTAAACCCAATGTGTTTTTTTCTAAAAGGCCCCAAATTTGTTGAGTATTATCTAGACACGAGTGCCAACCAAAGTTGTCATTTTGTTTTTGATACATTTACGGCTGTGGTCGTAATGAGCCTGTGAAGAGGCAGCCATTACTTTGGGAAATAAATGCCATTTACAAAATGCCAGGATCCTTCCTTTAAAGGACGCTCCTCCAGAGCCAAGACTAGAGCCTTGGAAAGCTCTTCAGAATCTTTTGGAACTTGTAAACTTGTTTTTAGACAAGTAATATTTACATTTTTACTTTTTAACAGGCGGGTGCAGCGATTTCTGAGCAAATCTCCAGTCAGTATTTTGTTTTTCTCGCCTTAGCCCAAACATAATCTATTATTTTTATAAGTTCAGACAGATCCCAGGAAAACCAGGGAATGTGGAGACCTTTAACTCTAAATACAAGGTGGTGTAGCAGGCCCCAGCAGTAGCACAGGCCCGAGATGATGAAGCAGGCTCCAGCCAGAAGAAGATTCAAGCAGAGGCACAGGCCCAGTTATTTGACATTACTGTGAAGTTTACGCTTTAAAGCACGAAATGCATTCCTCCGAATACATGTGTCCCCGCGGTCGCAAGGGAGGCGAGGGCCTTTATCGCCGCTTGCGGCTTTAATTAGGCCCGAGCCGGTGATAGCCGGGAGGGCCTATTGTTTTTGCTCGGATTATTTTTTTATTTTTTTTTATTTTTTTTTTTCTGCAAAATGATCCTTAATTTGACCCAGTGAACATGCACGAAAAGTCATTTTTATTGGGCCCAAAGTTCAGGGTCGTGAAAAATTTATGTTTTTGAAGTCCCGAAAAAAATATGAAAAATGACTCAGTGGCGACCCTAGAAAAGTCAAAATACATTGGGCCTATGGAAAGTGAAAGTACATTTTTTCCAATGTAGAAATACAAAACTTGGTACATCCATAGGACACCTCAGGCCAAACAGAAAAGTCTATGACAGCCACAGCGTAAACTCAACAGGAAGTCCGCCATGTGGGGTGAAAGGCGCGACCACCTAAATCGCACCCCTTACGCCAAAAGATTCAACTCATTGTGTTTTTGTCTAAATGGCCCCAATTTTGGTGAGTATCATCTAGACACATGTGCCAACAAAACTTGTCATTTTGTTTTTGATATCTTATCGGGTGTGGGTGTGGCAAGCCTGTAACGAGGCGGACATTTTTGTGGTAATAAATTATCCCTTAACTCGCAAACGCCTTCTCGGATCAAGTTGGACCCAAAAGGCGTTTGTGCACATTCATGACCTGAACACAAAGATATGTCAATAAAAGGGTTAGCTTTAGAAATGGCCCTCTAGCGCCACCTACAAACTTATAATGGGACCCAAGAATTTAGTTTGTCATGGAGACATGAAATTTGGTACACACATCACTTATGTCATGACGAACATAAAAGCCAATGACAACCACCCCCTATTTATAAATGTGTTGCCATAGCAACGGCGCAAATATGTGGAAAAAGTCAATGGGAAGGGAAAATTTTAGTTTGTCCTAGGCAAATGAAACTTGGTACACACATCCAGCATGGGCTCATGAACAAAAAAGCCAATGGGGAACACACCCTATCACACACAAGAAGGCAGCCATTTTGAATTAAAAATGTGAACCGCCTTAGAATACACCTCAATTTTAAAAATTGATAGAAAATAGCTGCTTCATTCGACAAACACCAAACTTAGGCAAAATGAGCTAAACACTTGTGTGCAAAATAGACAATGCCTTTTCTTGTTGTTTTTGCTCAATTTATATTTTTATTTATTTTTTATTTTTCTGCAAATTTTTCTGCAAAATTATCCTTAATTTTGACCCAGAAAATGTGCATAAAAAGTAAATTTTATTGGCCACTAAACTCAAGCCTGGCAAAATATTGATGTATCTTAAGTATTTGAAAAAATAATAAAAAGAAATGACTCAGTGGCGACCCCTGGAAAATGAAAATACATTCAGCCTATGGAAAGTGAAAGTATTTTTTTTTAACGTAGGAAAATGAAACTTGGTACATCCATAGGACACCTCAGGGCAAACAGAAAAGTCTATGACAGCAACAGCCTAAACTCAACAGGAAGTCCACCATGTGGGGTGAAAGGTGCGACCAACTAAATCGCAGCCCTCGGGTCAAAAGGTTAAACCCAATGTGTTTTCATCTAAATGGCCCCAAATTTAGTGAGTATCATCTAGACACATGTGCCAACCAAAGTTGTCATTTTGTTTTTGATATCTTATCGGGTGTGGGTGTGGCAAGCGTGTAACGAAGTGGCCATTTTTGTGAAAATAAAATATCCCTTAACTCTCAAACGCTTCTCGGATCAAGTTGGACACAAAAAGGCGTTTGTGCACATTCATGACCTGAACACAAAGATATGTAAATAAAAGGGTTAGCTTTAGAAATGGCCCTCTAGCACCACCTACAAACTTATAATGGGACCCAAGAATTTAGTTTGTCATAGAGACATGAAATTTGGTACACCCATCTCTTATGTCATGACAAACATAAAAGCCAATGACAACCACCCCTATTTATAAATGTGTTGCCATAGCAACGCGCAAATATGTGGAAAAAGTCAATGGGAAGGGAAAATTTTAGTTTGTCCTAGGCAAATGAAACTTGGTACACACATCCAGTATGGGCTTATGAACATAAAAGCCAATGGGGACCACACCCTATCACACACGAGAAGGCGGCCATTTTTAATTGAAAATGTGAACCGGCTTAAAATACACCTCACTTTTAAGAATTGACAGAAAATAGCTGCTTCATTCCACAAACACCAAACTTAGGCAAAATGAACTAAACACACGTGTGGTAAATAGACAATGCCTTTTGTTGTTGTTTTTGCTCAATTTATATTTTTATTTAATTTTTATTTTTCTGCAAAATTATCCTTAATTTTGACCCAGTAAATGTGCGCAAAAAGTACATTTTATTGGCCACTAAAAGTAAGCCTGGCGAAATATTTATGTATCTTAAGTATTTGAAAAAATAATAAAAGAAATGACTCAGTGGCGACCCTGGAAAATGAAAATGCCATTCGCCTATGGAAAGTGAAAGTAATTTTTTCCAACGTAGGAAAATGAAACTTAGTACATTTCTAGGACACCTCAGGCCAAACAGAAAAGTCTATGACAGCAACAGCCTAAACTGAACAGGAAGTCCACCATGTGGGGTGAAAGGCGCGGCCACCTAAATCGCACCCCTTACGCCAAAAGACTCAACTCAAAGTGTTTTAATCTAAACGGCCTAATATCTGGTGAGTATTATCTAGACACGAGTGCCAATAAAGTTTTCAGTTTGTTTTTTGATACATTTGTGGCTGTGGTCGTAATGAGCCTGTGAAGAGGCAGCCATTACTTTGGGAAATAAATGCCATTTACCAAATGCCAGGATGCTTCCTTTGGAGGACGCTCCAGAGCCAAGACTAGAGTCTTGTAAAACTCCTTAGAATCTTTTGGAACTGGTAAACATGTTATTTTAGACAACTAATATTTACATTTTTACTTTTTAACAGGCGGGTGCAGCGCTTTCTGAGTCATTGCAAATCTCCAGCCTGTACTTTTCTCGCCTCAGCCCAAGCATAATCTTTTATTTTCAAAAGTCTAGACAGATCCCAGGAAAACCA
>JALDNG010002544.1:35000-78502 GCA_024349245.1 Neodontobutis hainanensis | reverse complement strand
GAAGATATAAACAAATAATTCAGTTTTTCATATCTCCTGACCACTAGGAGGCGCTGCGCCAAAACTCTGCAGGCATCCTCAAATTTTAGTTGCAATAACATGTACTAAGTTTGGTGAGAATATGTTAAAGCATTGCAGAGATATAGCCTGACTTTCATTTTTATGCTCATAAAGTCAATTTTATTTGCGCGGTATTCGAAAACGGTTTGACGAATCAACTTTCTTTTAATAACTTTTAGTCAGCATAATCTGAAGATGATCTGGTTCAATTTTCGTGAAAATCGGGGCTACGGCCTAGGAGGAGTTCGCAAAAGTACGTTTTTAGAAAATTCAAAATGGCGGAAAAACTATCATGGCGGAAAATGACGTCATAGGGTGCAATCGAATCGTCATGAGCTAAGGAATCAGAGGAAAAAAGAATTTTAATTCTAGGCCTTACGGTTCAAAAGTTATTGACATAAACATAAGTCCAACTTTGGACAGTTGGTGGCGCTAGAGGGATTAAGGTAGACACTTCAGATTGGTTAGGATGACAGCTCACACTGTCCACTATGAGTGTACCAAATTTCACAACTTTTTAGCATACGGTTCTATGGGCTGCCATAGACTTACATTGCAGGATAATAATAATAAGAAATCTAACGAATACAATAGGGGCTACGCACCTTCGGTGCTTGGCCCCTAATAAGAAATCTAACGAATACAATAGGGGCTACGCACCTTGGTGCTTGGCCCCTAATAAGAACCGAACAAAAACAATAGGTGCCTCCAGCACCTTCGGTGCTTGGCCCCTAATAATAAGAACCGAACAAAAACAATAGGTGCCTCCAGCACCTTGGTGCTTGGCCCCTAATAAGAACCGAACAAAAACAATAGGTGCCTCCAGCACCTTGGTGCTTGGCCCCTAATAAAATATATATGAAACAAATAACATGCAATTATTAATCAGTTTCCATGAGTATCTGGGAGATCTGATCTACATGACACATTTAGTCCATTCTCGAGATCTGTAAATTAACAAACTCATGAAAATCCATCCCGTGCTTCAGACGAAAGGTTTGTTTGTTGCTGGGTTAAACCAATGGTTTGGCAGCACTGGCAGTTATGGACATCATTTGACCATGATCTAGATTTATAGATAGAGCTGTTACTGTTGTAAACAACATGGTGTTGCTATGATTGGATAAAACTGTGGTTATTTATAGGTGGTTCATCAAATTATCCACTAGGTATTCATTTAAAGTGCTTATTTGACTTAAAATGAATTTTAGTCTGTCAATATCAGTTGGTTCTGCCCTGCTCTGAAATAACAGCTGCATACGTCAAAGAGAAATGTGACAATTTAAGCTTTTCTAAACTTAGCAACAGCCCCATTATTCCACAGTGAGAAATGGCTGTGATGTAGCATTTCAAAACCAACTGCAAATGGTGCAACTATTCCTTAAACCTTTTCTAAAAGCTTGTCTACCTCCCGCAGTGACATTGAGTTGTCTTGCTAACATTCATTCATTCTTTCGGGTCGCGGGTGACTGGAGCCTATCCCAGCAGCTTGAGTCCTTAGGTGGGCTACACCCTGGACAGTGGCCAGTTAGTCGCAGGGCTAGCATTTAGAGACAGACAGTGACAGACAGCCTTTCACTCTCACATTCATTCACTAGGGACACTTTTTTTTTTTTTTAGAGTTGCCAATTAACCTGTACATTCCTGTGTTTGGACGGTGTTGAGAAGCCGAGTACCGGAGAGAACCCACAGTAAAATGTGGAGGACTTGCAGACTCCTCACAGATTCCGTCTTTTTTACAAAGACGGAATCGGCTGAGAATGTTTAAGTCGGTCGGGTTTTGAACTCACAACCTTCTTGCTTTGAGGCAGGAGTGCTAACTGTTAACAGGACCCCTGGATAAGTTTTAAAATTCACTCACAAGACCCACCTGCTGTATACTGAAGCATGGTAAGAACATTAAAGGCCCAGGACCGTCTTGCAGTGAGACAACAATGCTCCACCGTCCGCCTTATACTATAACTTAATTTGTTTTGTTTCCAGAGAGAAGAGGCCATATTTTTACAAATAGTTGGATTTTGGTTGGGAGGTCTTACACACTTTTAAAACAGCATATTTATGTCTGTGCCAACCCGATATACAGACAGACAAAGACAGTCGAGACAAATTAATTGCATTAGATTGTCATTTAACATCTCTTTTAGACCACACACAGAAGTGTTTTTTTTTTTGTTTTTTTTTACAAAGACGATAACACATTGAACTTGTGAAGCATTCGCACCAATAACCTTTTTCACATGGTGCTGCAAATATCATTATTGTTGTATATTGTTAGGCTCAAGAGTTCTTTTAAGGCTACCAACATTCAACTCACTTTTACAGCACTAACACATAAAAGAGCTCCAAGTGATGCACATTTCAATTCTCATATTGTTCACTGCTTGCTGCATGTTGTGTTGAAAGCTTTTCCAGACCAAAAAAATACATCTTAGGACTAGGAAATTCTCATTTCTCTGCTCATACTGGGAGAAAGCCACAGTCAGAAGCAGAGTTGCCAATTTCTCCAGCTGCAACTACCTTAATAGAGCAGAATACATTTCATAGGCTCCGCAGGCTCATAGCTACTGCCAAACCCCTGCTTTGAAACCTTTTTTCTGTAATTTAAAAAGCCTCTTCATACAATGACGCTGTGAGCTCTTCAAATTCACTTTGTTTGATTGGAGAAAATACATTTATTTGTATTGCAATTGTTCTCTCTCCTGAATAATTGCAGGGAAATGAAATAAACAGAAAGCAAGGCTGGCAAACAAGATGTGGCAGACATAAATTATTTCTAACTACATATACCTATAACTTCATAAAGCAAACATGCCTTCTAAACCAGCAGGTTTCCAACATTAATATGTCCCAATAACCACAGTGTTGTGCCATTTTGTGGAGTCATGGAGCCCTTTATCAAATGAACATTTATCTGTGAGATATATCATTTGTGCCAAGCAGACAGTTGTTGCAAGTCATTTCCTGCCAACAGCAGTTCCTTCCTCTATCCAGAGTGCTCATATCTAGGTTTCTGTCAACAGTCAAAACAACATATTATAGCTCTATATTTGTTTATTCTTATCGTATAAATTTGTAGACTAAATTAATTTTTTGAAAAGATTGGCAGATGGAAGTAACAGTATATATTTTTTGCTTTAAAACATTTATCAAGAATGTCTACACTAGCCTATTTCAGTGTGTGTTATAAATTCATCTTAACTATATCAGTATTGAACAGGAGACTAGCATGTAGTCCACAAGACACTTCAAGCCTCCTCAAACCATTCTCTACTTTCAATGACTACTTACAATAAAAGTGTATTCTGTCATTGCAACATCCACACTATTAAACTGCACGTGTCACAGAGAAGTTTGGAGTAGGGTTTCTGCAGAAAGAAGAAATTTGTCCAGTTTTACAACAATCTAGCTCTATTCTTTTGATGATTTATTCTCATCTCCTTCTCCACCTTAAAAAATCAAGTCCATTGCTCATACATAGCTGACCAACAGTGTTCACAGAGAGCCAATGGTTCAGACAGGTTCCCAGTTCATTTTCAATGTTGGACTGAAAAGATACAAAGATTGTAGAAAGAAACATTCAAATGGGTTTAAACAGTACAGATGATAAAAGGTTTACATACCCTGGTGATTTTGGCCTGATAACATGCACAAGTGACACAAACAGGTTTGAATGGCTACTAAAGGTAACCATCCTCATCTGTGATCTGTTTGCTTGTAATAAATGTTTGTGTATAAAAGGTCAGTGAGTTTCTGGGCTCCTGAAAGACCCTTGCATCTCTCATCCAGTGCTGCAATGATGTTTGTGTATTCTGAGTCATGAGAAAAGCAAAAGAATTGTCAAAGACCTGCTGAAAAAGCTCATTGAACTGTTTTAAACAGGAAAGGGATATAAAAATATAATCAAGGAATGGAGAATGCCAATCAGCAGTGTTCAAACTCTAATTAAGAGTTAATGAATGATTCTGTTGAAACCAAACCAAGGTCAGGTAGACCAACAAAGATTTCAGCCAAAACGGCCAGGAAAATAGTTCGGGATGAAAACACAAATAACTTCATCTGAAATACATGTACAAATACAAATACAATGGCCATAAAAAAAATCACAATATCTACCTCGTAAACTTATGAGCACAACTGTACATGAGCCCCTGACAACTGAATGTGCAGTGCTCATCAAATTATTATTGTCCATGTATTACTGTAAGTGTTTCTTAAAATAGTAAATGGCTCTCATACCCATTCAGAAGTCACTGGGTAGGTAGTGACTGTAGGTAGGTACTGCTGCCCCACTGGAAATGTTTGAGCAGGCAGGCCAACAATATCCTGTCTGATACATCTCATGTACTGTCCAAAGCATGTTTTATTGAACTCAAGGAGGAGGTACATGGTTCCACTGTGTAAACACAATCAGCCCAAACCCTTGTTCATCCCTCTCTCAATAAAGCTCATTAAGGAGCAGTTGGTGGGGGATGAATGGAAACAAAGAAGGCCCTTGAGGTTAAGGTAATTCAGTGATTAATGATGTTCGCGCTGTATAAATGGATAGGTGTAAATGTGAACGCATGTGGATGTGTCATGGTTATAAATGCAGTTATAGATATCTATAGATTTGCCAGTTCTGCTTTGGCACCTCATGAGATAACATTGTTGTTAGCTTTTAACTTGTCCTTTTTATTTATAAATTTATTGTGTGCTTTGAGTTCTTATGTGGTGCTGCAGTAATGCCCTTTTAATCCAGCACAAATTTCACCCATGGGAGACAATTAAAGAAACTTTGAACTTTGAGCTTTGATTACGTCTTTCTCTCCTGCCTGAGCAACAGCGGCCTGACAAACAAGTGATAATTGAATTTAAAAGAACAAGTGAAGCAAGTCAATTAATGTGGTCTTACAATATTTTTAATTGCAATTTGGGGAAAATGTTGTCAGTAGTTAGTCAGTAGAATAAAACGAAAATGTTAATTTTACCCGAACACATACCTAAAACCAGAGAAACTGATCATTTTGCAGTGGTCTCTTAATTTTTCTAGAGCTTTATATAAATATATATCGTCAGTGGCAGAATTTTGCAATGGCAGTCACGTCTTTAGTGGATTATATGACATTACAGTTTATCTGGAGATTTTCTAACACGGGAAAGTGAGAATTAGAGCAGCCACCAACACGACTGCAGCTGATGTTATCTCGGACAGGGAAGGAAACAGAGTGACTTTGTGTCAAAAAAGATGTATTTCACAAATGAAATTGGCTGTCACCCCACATAACATAAATATGTTTAGTGAATCCCAAAACATATACTGACAAGCTTTGAGGTTTTGCATTAATTGTATAATTCTTACTGTATCGAACACATTCTCTAATTATGTTATTTTAAAAGGAGTTGAATATATTACTGTTTACAATTTATCCATCAATCACAGTCTGTGCTTCTTTGAGGGTCTTATTTGAAGCTAAAATTTGAAAGGCACACATTAAAAGTAATTATTGAAAAAAAAAATCTGTCTTATCTGAAAAAGGTGCTATTCCCAGGCACCTCTAAAAGAAATCTGGATTCTTGCACTAATATTAAAGCAAACTTTACACTTGTCAGTAGGTCAGCCCCTAAGAAACTGCACTAAATTGACAAATACCTTTTTTGTCTTTTCTTTTTGTAAGTGTTATAAGATTATAACCTTCAAAGCTCTCAATTACCCTTAGCGTATAATCAGTGCCCTCTCCAGTGTAAAGTGAGCTACAGACCAGGCACTAGCAGAGATGTAATATTACTGTACCTTGTCAGTACACATGCACTTTGTCAGTGTTTTAACAAAAGCATGCCATTTGTGAAGGAGTGGCCATAGAAAAACAGTGTTGTCGAGACAACGTAATATTAGGGACACACAAATATAAAGATACTTACTACTTTCTTTATATGTTTGGAATTATGTTGATGTTCATCCTTCTAGTATTGAAAGTTGCATTGATGACAACTGGTCATTTTGTTGATAATCTCCAACTCTGAAATGTATAAAGGCAACTGTAAAAAGAAGGGGAAAAAAAGAAATGGAAAACCTTTGGCAAACCATTACACCCAAGAAACAAGAATGAACACTTAATGTCTCGTCAGATGTTATAAAGTATGCAGATTTTTTTCACTCTTGGTCTATCAGGCTTTCTGTTTCTAACAGCAGGTGGTAGTCCTCTGACGTATGGTGCTTTTGACTGACCAGTGGGTGTTCACTGGGGCTGAATATACATGTAGCTGAAAGCCACGATGGACTTTTCAATCATTTTCACTTTGTCCTACAAAGAAGAAAGTGGTTGTCAAGGCGACAAAAACTGAGATGAGATGAAAATAAAAGGGTGCGTGTATTTGCAGACATCAAAGCTGTCTTAGATAATTTGATGAGAACAATTACAGTAGTCCACAGATACCACGTAGTTCTTGCATATACATTTCGCAAAACACAGGTCACAGCAAGGGACTTTGATATTCACAAACTGGGAACAGTGCTGTTATAGTTGCTGTGCAGTTGCTTTTATTTGTGCGTGTTGTTATCACCCTTACCCTCACAGTCACAACTTTGTTCAGGATTAAATAAGACCATACACACATTTTATTTGTTTTAAGCAAAAATAAAAAAAAATGTAATCAGGTCTATATAATGGAAAATATTTTGTGTTAAAAATAATAGTGGAAAGCTGAGGCATAACACACTTGGAGTCTGATGATCAGAAATATGTCCTTGAGGTGTGGAACCAAGATCAACAAAAAAGCACGCTCAACAATATAATATAATTGCAAAACATAACCATTAAGCAGTTTGCAGTATTATAAACACATCAAGTATATTCCCAGAAGACTTAGAATCGGACATCTGAGGTGCCTTGTATCAGATCCGAGCTGGGTAATAATGAGTTACAAGTACTTTGGGGAGTAGTTTTACTGCACCATACTTTTTACTTTTACTTGAGTAGATTTGTGAAGAAATATTACTGTTTTTCAGTTACTTTTGACTACACTTGCCAGTTACCCCTTTTTTTTTTTATTCTACACATTCTATGCTACAGTCTCCAATCAGATGTGTCCCTGCAGTCACATGACCAACACAAACATAGCGACACAAACTCTTCACACGCAGCCGGAGTTAAAACATGATGAATGTCAGAGTGTACTGTCTCCTGTGTCAAAAGTGAAGAGGATGAACAGCCCTGGCCTCAAGAACAAAGCATGTTTGTCTCACACACAGAGCAAATAACAGCTGTCCTGCTCAAACACAGAGACCTTCTTTATGGATTGGTTTCAAAAGCTTTATGTTGTGAAAAGGGAGATTTAGAAATTTGTGTTTCTTGTTTCTTAACTTGTTATTTTGTAAATATATTATTTATTCTCATATATAATAGGGGGCAGTAGCTCAGTGGGTAGAGTGGTTGTCCTTCAACTGGAAGGTAGGCGGTTTGATTCTCACTCTCCCCACAGTTCATACTGTCGTTGTGTCCTTGGGCAAGACACTTAACCCCCCCTTGCCTCCAGCAGCTGTAACACTGGTAATTACTCTAGAACAATGTAAGTCGCTTTGGATAAAAGCGTTAGCTAAATGAGTAATTGTTGTTGTTGTTGTTGTTATTATTATTGGGAAATACCTGAACTTGAACATTATTTAATATTTTTGTCTGATCATTAAATTATTAAATCATTAAAACTAAATAAATCTGTCTTTATGATCTTTGCCACAGGCAACGGGCTGGGCTGCTTTTCCCATTAGGTCTGAGTTACTCAGTACCTAAATAGACTTTTAATCAAATACTTTTTCCCTACTTGAGTATTTTTGGGGTATTTTGAAGTAACACTGCTCTTAATTGAGTCCACTTTTAGGCTACTCTACCTACCTGTGTAGTAGATGAAGTTACCTGGTATGGCTATGTTGATTTTTATTTCTTACACTTTAAAGTGAAAGGGGCTTTTCACAATGGAAAGCATCCGGGCTTACATATTCTGCTTGTGTTAAAGTGAATATTTATTGAGAAAGCAAGCAGACCATCTTAAGTAAAAAAAAATGTATTGTACACCTCAAGCCGATGTGTGACAAGTCTAAATTAAAAATGCCCATGTCATGTTCCCTTGAACTGGTCTGATCTAAGAGAATGTTACTGGAAAACTAAATTATAAAACAGTTGCCTACAGAGCTGTGACTAAACTTATTCTCAAAAGAAGTCAGTGGAGCTCAGACAAAAGTGGCTTGATGTGATCTCTCTTTTGTTTTTGTTAATGCCGCGGCAGAATACTGAATCACAAGAGGACTGTGAGAGTCCCATACAAAGCTAGCATATGAATAATGCATTGCAATGGTCTGGTTTGGAATGAAAGTAGAAATGAGTTTTTTGCATCATTACGGGTCAGGAGAGGTCACACTTTAGCAATGTTTCTGAAATGAAAGGATGTTGTTTTCTATTTCTGGGCTTCACTCTCTAAAACTACCACTTATTTTGGATCACACCTGACAAGTGGATGGACTCTGATGGAAATTTCAAAGCATCATTTAAACGTCTTTATTTAGAATGTCTTTCTACAATAGCCTAATGATTGTATATAATCCAAAGTTGACTATGTTATTAGCCTAAGCAGTTTCCAAAAAGCGACCCTAGCTAGATTCTTTCCCACAAGGCGACAAAAGAGATTTTTTCCAGCTGTACTACTCTCCGCCATAAACACTGATGTCTTCATCAAGCTTCCTGTTGTAGGAGAACTGCTATTCTGCACAATTAAATTAAGAGTCTTAGAAAAGATAGGCTTTAAATACTGTAGCTGACAGCCCTGTGCCTACTCATATGTATTCATCTGCCTCTCTAAGATCTGTAATTGTGATCTTAAAGACTTCAGTTTTCTATGATGAGCAATCTAAGAACACCTACACTGCATTAAACTGACAGATTATTCTGTCTACCCTATCGCTTAAGAAAGTCTAACTGCTGAATCTTGGCTTTGAAAAGCTTTTTACTTTCCATCAGGAGTTAGCCAAAAATGTCGAAATGGACTGCTCAGGACGACGCTGCAGAAACAAAGTGCACCTGAGTACAAGCATTGAAGAAGAAAATGAGTTGGATGCATTTTCAGTGCTGACTGAGCTCAGTGCTGGTTATTGTGCAGATGTACAGGCTAACAACCAAACAGCCAGAGCACTAATCGTAGAGGGATGGTGCTGTGAAAAAGGTAGTGGGCTGTAGAGTTTCTAGAGAGATTCAGGGTTGACATATCCGAGGTATTTGAATCATTTGTTGGAGCCACCTCGTCCTGTATCTTCTCTGAGGTTAATGATATTTTAAAACTTACTTTGCTGTGATAAAAATCTTCTGTGCATTGGAAGTTCTGTTAGCTGTACCTTTTTATATTCTAATAACTCCTGGCTTGCTTTAAGGCTGTAATGTTAGTGTTTGTTTGGACGTAGTAGGGTAGGCTTATGGGTTGGGTAGTTATTTTCAATTACCATTACCAAAAGTGTTTACAAAAAGTGTATTGTACTATTTACGGTGCTCCCTGGGAACGTGCTAAATATACATATGCATTTATGGGATAGAGCTTTTCACTGAATAATTTTAAAACAAGGTAATTTTAAAACAAGATTATGTTAATAGTCACTGCTTATTCAGCTCATGATTTCTGTCTTTATTGACAGCAAATGTTACCCCTGCATTAGATATTATAAAGAAAAAAGAGGTATTTGAATTTTACCCTTTCAAGAAACGACAGCCGCTTGAGATATTTACATTCTGCTAGAGATTGTTGTTGAAATACAATGCAAACACAGCTAGCAGTCACCTGCAAACTGTAGGTTTCTGCTCCTGTCATCTCTCATTGTGATCTAAACTAGCTCAAAGTTGTGTTTTTAACCGTACTTTGGATCTCTTTTATTCCTAGTTACTGACCACTTTATCTCGGGATGCACAGAATTGGAAATGACATTGCATCTTGGTAGCCTTTGAGCACATGAAGCCATGTAAAGGCCTTGAAGAAATAGGACAGAATATGAACTGCTGCAAATGGCTATTCCCAAAACTTACACTTCTACAAATGATGACTAGGGCCAATGCTGAGCCTGTGGAAGTCAGCCAGAGAGGTCATCCTGGTCCCAGTGTATCTATCATAGCTGCCAGGCGGGTCACTCTGTCACATCCCCACGGTGGACTGCCTTCCAGGATCAGAGGACGCTCCACTGGCTTTGTGACCCTCAGGAACTCTCAAGAGGACACAGCAGGATCTGAGAGTGTTTCAATGATCTAAGCTCACTCACTACTAACACTATTTAACTGAATGAATGTCCTTAAGGAGACCACGGGTGTGAATGGAGGCCACAAAATGAGTGGTCACATTCTGAATAATTTCTAGGCTTGAATTGAGACAAAACAGGACAATTTCAGTTTTGTTTTCATGTCAAGTAAATACACAACAATGAAATGTGAAAACACTACTTTGGCATGACAACTTACCAATTAACTTAACAAAATGCAAGTGCCTAAACGTCTGGTAAGGTTTAGTAAAGCTTGGCCTAAATACCTCAGATTTTTATAAAGCTTGGCTTTTTAAGTCAGGGTTTTTCACTTCTGGATTTATTCCTGGTAAGCTGCAATCCACAAACTAGTCCAAGTGTTAGTTCTAGTTTGGTTTTAACATGGTAACTGCTGAGGGGTATATGGGGGTTTACCCTTGTAACGCTCCCAAGTCTAGCATATCCATTTATTATTATAGCAGTTTGGCCAGTTGTCATATTTAAATTGCACATAATTAACTTTATCCTGAGATTAACGCTATTTTAAGATGATTAAACTGCAAATGATGAATATTTGCAAATGCCTTAAAAACACAGTTTTCACTCTGTGTTTTTGTTGAATAATGGGTCCTCTGTATTTCATGTTTTCAATACGCTAAGATCTATTTCACAGTAAAGTCAGTAAAGTGTGAGAACACCATGTCTACACTGGATAGTGTAACACTAGACAGTCATGGAGATGGAGGTGGTTTTCTATGAGAGAAAAAAAAACATTTAGTGGGAAAGGCGGTCATAAGGGTCAGACAGATTGATCAGCAACAACTGCAGCTGGTCATTCAGGTAAAACTGCAATTCAATCTGACACACAGGTTGTAAACGTTTTTACTTTCAGATAGTCCATTTAGGTAAAAAAAAAAAAAAAAAAGGTGTGTAGCAATGTGAAATTGTAACAGATTACACAGGCTGTCCCTTAAAAGAGCCTCAAATTAAGTGTCTCTAATAGTCCCAACTCCCCAGTCCATTAGATCTAAGACCTTACTCACTGCAAATCATTTATCAGAGGGCCCTCCAGCAAACCAGCAGAGTTCTGTTCAGTGTTTGCAAAGTCCTTACATGTACTTTCTGAAAGAAAATTTTCCAACCACACATGATTATGAACTTGCCTGTGTGCATGTCATTTGTAAAAATAATTAACCAACATATTATTGTTTCCTTAATATTTATTTATTTATTTATTTATTTACATTTTTGTGAGGATAAATCCCTTGAGATGAATCATCTTGTTTTCGAGGGGGTCCTCTTTAAATGTATATATGTTGTCTTGTCAGCAGATTTGGCCGAGGCCACTGTCCTTAGACCAAGACAACAAAGCAGACCATCCTGAAATTAGAATCTATCTTACATTGCTCTCAAGATTATTTCTCAGTGACACGAGTTAGAGCAGGAAGAAGTGGAAAGCACAACAACGCTGTTTGAATAATTCAGTCAATCCATCGGTTGCACCATCACCTCCACGATTTACAGTAGCTTTATGTTTCATTCAACACACAGCTGCTTCTCCCCCGAGTCCAGCCTCAGGAGAATCTGTTCGGTGTCACGTCTTCTATGGACTGTGTACTTTACAAGATGAAAATCCACACTGATAAAATCTGTGGACTAATCCAATAATTTTACATCTGGACATCTATACTGTCCTTGCAAATTAAATATACCAAATACGAATGCACGTGGGAGTGAATGATTGTCTATGTGTCTAAGTGTTAGCCCTGGGATTATGGAAATCAGCTGCGATAGGCTCCAGCCCAAGTGACCTGAATATTAAAATAATATTTATGTACATTTACATGGCACGTGTGAGTTTTTATATTGATACCCAGCAGAATTATGGCCTCCTATTACATGATTCATAAACCTAAAAATGAGTCTATCATGCAAAGGTCCAATACGACGGATATGCTTGACATTTTATGACTTAAACAATTGAAAAATTTTTAAACATTACAAAATACCTACAACACACACTTTTAATCGGGCATGACTCGGTACAACTCAAAGGTGCTTTATATTTAATAAACTGTATAAAGTCAGTAGCAGCACCTGGTAGTCATGTTTCAGAGCTCACTAAAGTCATGTTCACATTAAATATGAGAAAACATGAGTTGACCCGCCTCATAGTCCAGTATTTTGTCAAAGGAGCTTTTATATGATACTTAGGCATAGGATATTTTCTTCTGTAGGTAATTGTCAGCTCACCCCAGTTGGAGAAGCACTCGTGGCCCATGACTCACAGTTTGTGTTATGCATTGCTGCTCAATGGGCCAGTGAAATAAAGTGGGGGCCACACTTTTTGTAACAAGGCTTCTTAAAAACAAGGCTCAAATATAACTTACAATTTGTGTTAATGTGAAGGCAAGTACATGCATTTTTTTTCCATCATATACCTGCTTTTAATCTGATCCTCCTTCATCCACCCCCAGAACTTAGCAGTACACACACCTCACTGTGGTCATCTGAACCAAAACTTCATTTCTGAACAACACTGTGAACAAAACTGTGGAAATAGCCTATGAACCACACATTTAGTACACTGCAAATGTATTACATTTTCATTGCTCCGGTTTGCTTCTCCAAACTGGAATTGTGCTGATGTAACTGCGGGAAATAAATGAGTTATCTAAAATCAATATGTTAATGTTAATATTATATAACTATTCTCTAAACGTAAACAGGTGTTCTTTTGCCCAAACATGATCATAAAAGTAATTTGATATTGTTTGAGCAGTTCTTTCAAGCTTTTAAGGCCTTTTCAAACCCTGCATCCATTTGTCATAGTTTTGTTTTTAAATCTCCCCGTTCAGGTAATTGTGCAGATATAATGGCCAGTTTAAAAAGCACTCTACCCCCCTTTTTTCCACTCAGATGACTGTCCACTCTGAGCTACTGTGGTCTGTGGTTAGTGCTATTAAAGGGCAGTTTCCTACACACTGTAGCCAAGTACTTGCATCAGAGGTTTGTATGGTTTGAGGTATTTGTGTTTAACAGAAATAATAATTGCTTGTGCCACACTGGCTGTTAATTTATATAGGTCATTAGAACCTATTATTATTATTGTTCAACCTTAGAAATTAAATAATGAAGACAAACAGCCCAAACAAGTAAACAGTAACTATTTGTACATAATGTATTAAAGGGGAGGTTAGTGAGGTTATATACTTCACCAGACATCACTTAGTCAGTATTATGGATTTCCCAGTCACCTTTTTTTTTTTTTTTATAGTTTTAGCATGATAGTTAATTCAGCTTTCAAAATAAAGCTATTGCTATGGATTTGTTTAAAACAGGGAACACTTTACTTTAAACTACTAAGCCATATTATAGTTGGTCCTAAGCCGTAGCTCTTTACAGGATGTTGATTGATTTACTGATGGATTTTGTTAAGTGTCCGTCGCCACAGGTGCCCTGACCATATGGATTTGCCAAAGCCTACACCAGCATGCCCACAGCATAATGCATGTGCACCATTTAAAAAATCTCTCACTGAAATTGACAGAACAACTGTAAGTTTAAATCAGTCAGCTCATCCCATCATCAAAGTGTCAATACAATCAGCCCTTTTCATTGAGTTAATGATAATCAAAAGGCCCAACACAAAAAGAGAGTCTAGAGGAGAAGGACACTCGTTCTTAAATGTTTCTAAATACAACTAAATAATACAGTTTAAACATTAATTAAGAGGCGCAGTGGCTCAGGTGGTAGAGCGGTTCACTTCCTGCTCTCCCCAGTTCATACCGTCGTTGTGTCCCTGGCCCCTGTGTCACAGCTCTGGTGTACGAATGTGTGTTTGGTGGTGGGAAGAGACGACAGAGATGCAAAATGGCAGCCACGTCACCATTAGACTGCCCCAGGGCAGCTGTGTCTATAGAGGTAATTTACCACCACCAGTGTGTGACTGTGGAGTGAATGAATAATGGACCTAAGCTCTTGGGGTCTCTTGGGAGAAAACCCCTTATATAATTCAAATCCATTATTATTATTATTCTTAATTAGCACAAGAAAAATACTTTGTTTGAAATGGGATCTGCTTGTTCAGGAAAAACAAATGTCAAGTTATAAGGAATTTAATTAAATTACATTTTAGACTGCTCCATTTAACAGTAGCTTTGGGCTTTGTATAGATATTATGTCAACATAGAGCATGTAATAGAAGAAAAAAGAAAACTGTAAAAATAAAAATACTATTTAAAAAAAAAAAAGTATCTTAAACTTACTTTTGACATGTGTTCCAGTGGGTTTTCCATCTTTATTGAACACAGTAATTTTTGATCAAATGTATGCCTTACATAACAGCAAGTCCTGTACCCACAGCTGAAGACATTATGTCTGAGCTTCCATTGACACCATTCTTATAAATGTGAAAACCTCCACTTAGCCTCAAGGATGCATTCATATTTTGAACTTCAAACTCAAGGCCACAGTGACCCTCGGTACAGTATGTTCTATTCATAATCCCAGGAACAGTCAGACCATTTCCTAACATCAATAACACTCACTAAAAACGTTAAGAAACACAAATTGAAAAAAGAGCATTTAGCCAAAAAAGCTTTAAATTAATTTACAATAGAGTGAAATGTTTGATGACATTTCAATAATCTCGCCGGTAAGATATTTACCAGATTTACTTAAATCTCTCTGAGACTTTATTTCCCAGCAGTTACTGTAGAAGACATTGCTTTTTTGCTTTTTATAGCATGGAGCCTATTTTAATACATAAAGCATCAAGCAGCAGTGTTAAATTGTCATCAACACTGTAGATTATTCCAACTGAGAATAAGACTTTGTGTGTGACAATGTCCTCTGTATGTAACAACTTAATAGTATAATAATAGTAAACTAATGGCAGCAGCTTCTATAACCTCTAACAGGGTTGGTCGGTTTTATGAGTTATGCTTTGTTTTAATTGTTTAGTCAATATCTTGTTACTATGTATTAACTGAGGTTTGCAAAGATGTCATTTCAATAAGGTCTGGATCTGACTCTATAATTATTTTAACTTATTGAGGGCTACAACACAGGAACAATATAATACACCTACATTTTGTAGAAGCTTTGGACTTGGATTGTCTCCAATTGAGACGTAAATCTACAGACACATTTTTAAATAATTATTTGTATGTAAGCAGAGGCAGAAATGGCAGTTTTTCCTATATTTTGACAATCTCAGTTCAGTGTATTTTATATTGTTATTTGATTTTGGCCTGTCAAACCCAATTATTGTGCACAGTATTTTAGTCTGTTCGTCCAAAACGCCACACAGGCATAGCAGTAGGGAAAGTAAAAGTGCCATACCGTTTCCAAAGAACTTGAGGGCTCTTAAATAAATACAGTCAAATAAACTTATTTTTTTATTTTAGATAAACAAGTTGAAACAATTCAAGCTACTTGCCCCTAGCAGCTGAGGGGACGCCACGCTGAACAAATAACTCCCAGAGCTAATCATCAATAAAGCATAGACTTTGAGAAAGTTGAACTGTAAACATGTTTCACCAAAGTCATGTCAATATTTCCACTCCTCAATACACCAGTCTTACACACTGCTCCAAAGGTGTTTTATGAAACAATGTCCAGTCTTTTTTATTTACACTTATACAAACAAACATCTCTCAAGTGGTGTTGCCAATTCCACAATTTTTCTTCTTCTTCCACTCACACCACTGTAATTTATTTGTTGTAAGCAGCTCATGTGTTTTCTTTGTCATAGGCAAGCGGTGTTTGGTCTGCATACTGACCTTTTAAAAGTGTACTTAATGTTTCTGATGCAAGCAGGACCTGCTCAGTGGCAGTATGTGGCATAAATGTGGGTCACATCCTGAGTGTGATACTGCCACAGTGGGGATAAGCCACAGTCTGGATAACTGGATGCACAGACTGGATCGTTTGCACAATGCTTGGAGCTCTGCCTATTATCGCACCTTTACACACATGACCACTCATAAAGAGCCGCTGCACTGGGATTGGAGATTTAGAAAAGCACAACACATTGTTGTAATACACACTTACTACTGGAAAATGATGACAACATATTGTGCTAGAAGGACTTTGAAACTTGACCTTATTACCAAATATAGAAAATAACCTGTCTATTGTGTGGACCTATTCTATAGTTTGGCTGACTACTATTATTGCAACTAACCGAGAAATAATTACAATGGACATAGTGCAGAGGTGTGAGACGTTTTCCAGACCAACAACAACTATTGATAATCGCCTATAAAACTCCTTTTCTGCCCCAGGAAGTTTTTATTTGTGTAGATGCTAGTGTCCTTGAACCTTCTGGCTGAAGAGAGAATGCACTATATCTGTTTTCATTTACATTTTAAACAGTGTCACTCTTTTGGAATCGGGTTTGTACTTGAGTTTGTGTTTTTAATGTGGATTTCTGTATTTTTGTATCAATGTCTTGTGTAAAAATAAATGCATCTGAATGTATTGTAAATGTTTGTACATACTGCTGTTCACCAATAAGTAGATAATGAAATACAAAGCAACATTGTGAAGGAGACAGCGTAGTATGTTTGGTAGTGCTTTGCCTTTTAGCTGTCCCCGATGCAGCTGAGAGCTTCTCCAAAATACAGTACACAATAAATAAAAATGCAGTTTCAGTGCGGACTGTTTATCATTAGAAACTAAATCTGGCAATGCGTGACAAAAGGATTATGAGCTTAGCATAGTGAACTGTCAGTAGTGTTTTATAGATAATGGTCTGTGCTGCTCTTAGTGAAGATGATCTAAAAAGGCCAGTCAACCTGAACAAATGTGTCCACTCTGAATTGTAGAGAGTTTTGCCCGTGACCTCTGCTAATTACACGGGAGTGTGGTATGTGATCTTCTCCAGCATCGTCTCATCCTGTTCCTGCGGCTTGGCTAATCACATTATCTCTAAATATTTTCTCTTTTCAGACAATAAAGTTGATAGATATGAAGGTCATTTATCACTCTGGTGACAGGTTAATGCTATCAGCTCCTGGCAGCAGGTTTTAATCATCCTCTTATGGTTAGTGGTATATTAGCCGATACTGCACATCTAGCAGAGTATGAAATGTTATTAAAAAGTTGCAAACTAGTAGATTTCAGGACTTGCTTGTGAACTGCAGAAGAACTCTACTCAGGTTTCAATCTTTGAGCGCTGCATATCTACAAGTACAATGAGAGCAGTGTATCATCAAAGCAGGAACCACCCTACAGTGACTAAAAAAGGCCAAGCTCATATTTCATATTATATAACACACACAGTTTGAGCTCAGCACTGCAAGTTAAACTACCCAAGTGCAACACCTTATAGCATTTTAGCACGAGCTGATATCTGTAATACAGCTAGGTAAAACAGCGCTCTAATGGCTGCTTGCTTTGAGTTATTCATCAGAGTAAAGGTGTTTTTTTTTTTTTTTACTCTAAAAATGCCTTGGCACACATGGAGTTGCTTTATAAAAAAATAAATTAAACATAAAGCAGCTAGGCTCACCACAAGCAAACAGAGATTTGGAGATTTAAGACTAACGAGTAATGCATAAGGGAGCATGCAGATAGTTTAATAGCCAGTCTGCACTTTTACTACTAATAGTCTGGATCATAAAATCTGCTTTAAGCACCGGGTGTAGATTGAATAAATGTTATGGTGTAATGGAAGTGATGGTGTAAAGCTGTCAAGGGAAAATAAAATGGGAAATACAATTGATTCAAACCAAAAGGTCTGAAATATCTTCAATTGTTTTCTCTTCTGAGGAGAAGGGCTCTTCTTATTTAATGGTGGACGTTTAGATGAGCTTTAAGAAACAAATATTGCTGTTACAGATTCAACATATTTGATGGCTCACAAACATTTAGTCTGACCTTTTATACTAAATATAACATTTTTTTCTTAGCCCAGGAAATTTCTGAAAACATTGGGGTTTTTTTTTGTTATTATTTTGTCCTTCTGTACAAACCAAAATGGAATCGGGAAGACAAACAGAGCTTTATGTGTAATACTGAAACCTGTGTGCAGACAGCACAAACAGCCACAGTACGCAATGGCCTATTTGGGAATTTACTGTTCAGGAGAGAGACTATCCTTAAACATCATATTTTTTTTCTCAATGAGTTTTTTCCCTTGTTAAATAAAGTAAAAATAAATAAATGAATAAACACGTCTCAGTGACAATGTGTCACTTAAGTGTCTGTTAAAGCTTACACACGTGAGCCACTTCAGACTCTAAAGTCATAGTACATATAATATCTTTATTTTTCAGAATTAAAGATCTACTTTAAGGATGCACGTGGCAGAGTGGTTAGCACTCCTGCCTTACAGCAAGAAGGTCATGAGTTCAAAACCCAGCCAACTCAAATATTCTTGGCCGACTCTGGTCTTTCTGTGAGGAGTCTGCTTGTCCTCCACATGTTACTGTGGGTTCTCTCCGGTACTCCGGCTTCCTCCCACCGTCCAAAGACATGTATGTACAGGTTAATTGTGAACTCTAAAGTGTCCCTAGTGACTGAATGTGAGAGTGAATGGTTGTATGTCAATGTCTGTCTCTATATGTCAGCCCTGCAACTAACTGGCCACTGTCCAGGGTGTACCCGCCTCAGGCCCAAAGCTGCTGGGATAGGCTCCAGTCACCCGTGACCTCTAACGGGACAAAGCGGTAGAAAATTAATGAATGAATGAAAAGATCTACTGTGGAAAACTCATCTTTGTGTTTCTACACATTGATTGTAGTGTGCCACGCTTATTAGGAGGAGAAATATCAGCATGTATCCTGAACTGCACATTTAAAGCTGCAAACTGAGCTTTTCTCTGCAAGATATTCTCTCACTTTGTGAGGGTCTTGGAGTTTGCAATGGAAATTACAATTTAAACTAAAGATTCCTTGCCACATACAGTATATGTGTTGTGTAGGTGAGGTCATTTCAAGTGTTAATGCGAGCTGAAACACACGTGTTTAATTAAAACCTCTTCCTTCTACTGCAACTTTAGTTTCACATCTTTATTTAATAATTATTTTCTAATCACCACATGTAATGAATTTTAAAAAGTTAATTTCAACACATCAAAAATGTTTTTGTCACACCATCTATTCTGAGACACTGTGTGGAGCAGCTGACTCCTGTGCTCACAGACATTTTCAGCTCCTCACTGGAGTCTTCCCCAGTGCCAGTCTGCTTTAAGTCTTCCACAGTTATTCCATTTCCCAAGAAGCCAAGGATCACTGAACTCGATGACTACAGACCCATCGCGCTGGCCTCTGTGGTCATAGAGTCTCCACTCCGGTCCATCTGAACCAGAACCCCGACCCAATTACCCCACACTCTTCATCTGTCACTTTGTCCCTGTCACACTCAAAGACACTTGTTTATTCTTATTTGCACTAACACTTGCACTTTGTTCATGCACCTTACCTGCCTTTATTGTGTATATTTCTTTATAAATTCTTAGTAGCTCACACTTTTATTGCTTAGTTGTTTTTGATATTTTATGTAACTTGTAATTCTGTTTCGTGTTCTGGACTAATATGCCAAATCAATTTTCTTGTATTGTGTAAACTTTTCTCCTTCAATAGTTTCCCAAATCAATTTTAGGTTTGTGAAGAACATGTTTAATAATGTTCAATTTAAACACCAAACAACCACACATTTAAGACTTCTATTGCCTGAAAACATATTGAAAACAGCAATGCCTTCTTTTGTCCAGGACTTTACTGTATGTCCCATCCCTGAACTCATCCTCCCTAACAAGGAAAGTACATTTATCAACCGTATCAGACTGTGGCTATGTTATGTATTACTAAAGTATTCTGATGCAGATTAAGCACAATTTGTACACACTGACTTAAAGCTGGCAGAAATGACATACTCCTTTTTTGCCAGAAGTTTAACAAAGCAAAGTTGGTCAAGTGTAAACACACGTTTTCCTTAGAAGTACAATTTTCCGTTAATACAAGACCAACACTAGCACTTCTCTTGCAGCATGAATGTCAAATAAGGATTGAGAAGGCGCAGTTGAATTTAAAACGACAATAAGTAATATTTGTTATTTTCTTCTGAACTCTGCTTAGGGAAGCTCCACAATCAACAATAGCACTCAAAGATTTGTGTTTGTTAGAACCTCACTGGGTGCAACCATAATATGAAGGTCTCAAAATCTTAAAACCGTAACCCTTTTCCTAAACAAAAAAAAAAAGAAAGCAAATATCAATGACACAATCTAAGTCTTGCTATAAGGTAAAATTAAATCCCCCCCCCAAAAAATAAATAACTTGTACAAACTACTTTCTACTTGTACCAACGATCAAAGAATTATACAGTTGGTATTTTCTTTAGTGATCGTGTTGGGAATGCAGCTTTGCTACTGTATATTGCTGAGCCACAAGTGCAGTCCATTAAAGTCATCACAAAAGTACAGTCACTTATTTAGCTGAACTCCTCTGATAATCATTTATTGTGTTTTGCTGCTTTGGGCCACAGGTGTGATTGTATGATTGTCGCCATTCATCATTTTCCACCTGCCGGATCCCAGCCCCCATTCATCACTCCCCTCGACTAGTGCGGCGCCGTGCTGCAAGAGTCCCATGGATTGAGTGGGAAACTGAAAAATGACGTGACTGAATGTCAAGGGAAGCAGATGTCAAACTGGTGTTAGCCTGCAATGACACACTGCTCCTCCACTTTTCGCTGTCACTTTTTAACTAGTAAATGACCTTCAAAATAGAAATGCCAAGATGCTGCTGTTGTGCCGTCAATGTGATGGTCAACGCTGACGGATGACAGACGTACTGAGGCCTTCAAAAAGCTCTTACATCATTACACTGTGAAGGCTGCATCATGTGACCATAAGGGATAAATGATTTCATTTACACTTAGAGGCAGGGCTATGCAATAAGTCATTATGTACTTTTATCTACCCACAAGCTGCCAAGAGAAAATCCACCAAATATTTTTGCCATAGCAAGTAAACATTTTTTATCCAAAACATGACATAAGTTTACAAAGGAAACCATTAACCCTTGTGTAGTGTTAGGTGCACAATGCATTTTTACAATTCAAATCTGAACTGTTATAGTCACAATAAACAGAACACTTTTTTTTACCCATATGACATTAACGTGTTAACTTAGGTTTGGGAGCAAGGCCTCAATTACGCCTCAAACACACCTTGGCTACCTAAACCACACCTCTAATTTTCCCAGAAGCCCTGTTTATACCTTTCAGTTTTATTCACCACTGCTCGTTTCTGTTCTCTCGACCCTACTCTCCCAGTCCCCTTTTCTTTAACCCCTACAGGTTTTCTTTCACCATCCTCTCTCCCATAACCAGACCCCAGGAGGAGGGCTTCCAACTCAGTGAACTATCAGAGAGGGAACCCATACACCTCTATCATCTCTAGAATAATCACCACGCTCCATCCTCCATCTTCTCATCACTTTATTCTGATTATATCTTCATTCTATATAGTTGTGCCGTGGTCATGCTACAATACTTCAAAATGTGTGAAGGATACTCTTAAACCCCTGTGGTTTATGTTTCCAATAATTCCAGGCTAATAAAACAAGTGATGAGTCCCTCAAAGACACTGTGAAATTAAATGTATCATTGCTTTTCAAAACAAACCATGGTGACATTGTTTCTTTCCAGTGAGCTGTGTCCAGATGCAATTAAATCATTTCATGCTTGCTTGTTAAAATAGCAAAGATCACAATTACTCTAAATTAGATTTAACTGACATGGGAATAAGGATGTTTGCTGAGTCTGAAAAATTGAGTGGCTTTTTAGCTGAGACTGCACTTCTCAGCAGTGATTAATTAGACTCAAAAAATACAACACACAAGGAGTACCTGCAACAAAACAGACATCACATTTAGATGCCATCACTCTTATTGCACAAAATGCTTCAGTTTTCAGGATTTTCCGCTTCCACTTAATTGGCTGCAACACAAAGCCAAATGCCAATATCTTTGGACTGATTTTATTTTAAATTGGTAATTGTACAGGTATTTTTATTTTCACTCAAGACAAATCCAACAAATCTTTTTATTTTTCCAAAAGTTGGGCTCCACTCATTTTTCATCTTCTTCCCTCTTGGAACAACCTCCTGCTTCTCAAGAACTCTGTTGGTTTCACAATGTTAACTGAAAAAGGACCCACAAGAAAAGCGTGGTCAAATCATCTCTCAAGTAAATTCAAACAAGAATATATTAATAAGCCGTCCATCATACAAACCAGTGTTCACCACAATAACCTTTTTCTGTTGGGATACAGCAGCGTAGCCTGTTGCTGACAGTCTTCTCTGAGCTCTCCAGAGTAATGATGAAGATGAATGAGTTCAGCGGGTTTCTCTGAAGCTGGTGAACTGTGCTCCTCCATCTCTTTCAATCTTGTTGTTGTATTTATTTAACATCCCCTCTGAGAGATTGTGTGCATACTGAGCAGAAGGTCGCTGCTGGATTTTTAACAACAGCTGAGAGCTGCTTGTCTGGATCTGTGGTTTTATTGGTAGAAAATTAACAATGGGAAAATTGCTAAAGTCTATGTTTGACGACAATGAAAGATAAAAGTATGCTCAGTGGTCATCTCATAACCGGAGGGTGGCGGTTCAATTCCCGCTCACCCCACAGTTCATACTGCCGTTGTGTCCTTGTGCAAAACACTTAACCCACCTTGCCTTTAGTTGTGTTCCAGCTGTAACACTGGTGAATGGAAGCCTAATGTAAGTCGCTTTGGATATAAGCATCTGCTAAATGCCTAAATGCAAATGTAGATACACTGTAATAATAAGCTTGCCAAGTAAAATGTGTTATGACATACATATGTTATGTAAAGTTTATTAAGACTTTAAGCTCATAGGGTTATATTTAATCATCCAGCTTCTCCTGCAAACCTCACACCAGCAGTAGATTGCTCGCTGATTGGTGTCTGCCTGTACAGACGTGATGACAGCCTCTAGTGAGTTGTGTGTTCCAGTAACACCATTGTAGAGACAGAGTGACAACAGGGTCAAGCTGAGAGCCAAGAGCTTTTTTGTAGACTCTCCACTGATATGTTTATCAGTGGAGATATTTGATATATGAGCTGTCTGGAAGAGCAAATGCCACTCAACACACCCACTTATTTATTCTGAAATGTTGTTATGTTTTAATACAACAGTCATGAAACTACAGGGGCTTGATGTAAAGGACACTGATATCCTTTTGTTTTCAGTGTTTC
This sequence comes from Neodontobutis hainanensis, assembly GCA_024349245.1. NCBI lineage: Eukaryota > Metazoa > Chordata > Actinopteri > Gobiiformes > Odontobutidae > Neodontobutis > Neodontobutis hainanensis. The sequence goes on along the minus strand of JALDNG010002544.1, from coordinate 54,966 downwards.
AGATCTTTTAACACAGCAACATCTGTTCTCTATCTAGTTTTATTTTTCTTTTCACAATAGACATGAGACAAGTTACATGAGTGTTACATTTATAAGAAAACAATGAAATAAAAATAATGTAACCCATAAAGTTACAAAAGTTTGGCCTTTTTTTATATATTTATAGATATTTTAGTGGTTTTGTGGTTGTATATGAGGAAGGAGGAAAGATTTATCATGAAACTAGAGCTTATTGTATAGGTATTATTTTTTGCTCCTGCATTCCATTACAGTATACTGTATTACAGCTTTGCATTTTTGTTCACAGTGAAAACCTACATCTATTGACCTAAACGATAAGTTTATATTGGCTGTACACACTTCCCTTTTAAGAAGCTGGTCTGAAGCCCTGTGGGTATTCTTTGTAACATGTTCGACTTGTAGTTAAGTTAAACCAATCATCATCTTTGCCTGAGATATTAAATACTCCACTGCACAACCAACCAAACTGATGATGCTTCCCTTTACAGTGTCACGTTCTCTCAAAGGCTTTTCATTGTGTGAGCTTCAGGGCTTTGAAAATAGATTGACTGCTGCTGTTGTTACTGACAGACCCGGCAAACACACTCCCTGCAGCAGCTGGAGAGCACAGAAGTAGTAATGTGACATCTTGTCTTTCTTCCTGCCAGGAGATGCCTGGAACAGCTAAGGCCTTTTCATCTGTCACTCTGCTACCAGCAACACCTCCCTCAGCCTTTACTGCACCAGGATTTATGTTGGGGCTTTACACTTTGACCAGGCACCATTCTCTTATACGCTTCCACCAGGAGGTCCAATTGTTTTTGTCTGGATTCACGGCCATGAGTCCAGGTGGGGAAAAATAGCCACAAGATATACAGAAAGATTATCGGTTCAAAGTAAAGAAGGGGGAATGACATTGAGTAAACGACCCAAGCAAAATTCAAACCCAGGTCTGCCACGTATTTGGCATGCATTCTACCAACTGAGCTAGCAGCCAAATACTCCAGAGATGAACATGTAATAATTACTTCCATTTTCTCAAAATGTTTGTATGACTTTATGGGAAGATCAGAGGCTGAAACACATTACAATATTCCTACTGCATTATTGGTCTTAGTTTGTCTCTTAAACCACACAGCTTTGTTTAAGAGGCTGTAACTGTTCACAATGGGTAACACTGTATTTAAAGTATAGCAAAAGTTTTGAAAAACACTAAGTAAATAAACACTAGTATGAGCTAAATCAGCCCACCGAGTATTAAACTTGAATCTCTACCAGATTGAAAACATATTAAACAGATACAAAAGGTCTAAACCCAGGGCGTAATACGCTGTTGAAAATAGGCAGTAAGCATTAAATCCACTTAAAATATTAAGAAGTTGTTAACCGTCTGAAATTTCATTGCATTTTACATTAGACAATCACTAACAAAGAGCAGATGCTTATGTGCCTGAAAGGGTTCCCTTAGTCGAACACAGACAGCCAATTTAACCTGTCCCATTAATAACAGTAAATAATACATGCAAACTATGAATGGTTTAAACTAGTGTAAATGTGCACAGACCTCCATGGTGCATTTACAGCATGAGTGTGTAACACAGGTGTAATTGGACTCAAAATGCAGAACACAGCAGTGTAGTCACATAGATGCACTGTCTTTATTCAAAATACAACACATTTTCTTAAGAGAAGACAGGGACACCAAGCTTGTGTAGCTAAGGCAGGCTGACAGAAACCCAAGAATACAAAGGCAACAGGCGCAAAAAGTATTTTTACCAGGAGCAGGGAACAAGTATAAAACAGGCAGGGTTGGAAAAAGGAAACCAGTCTGAAACTGAGTGCTAGAAAGTCTGTCAAACATAGAAGAACAATCTGGAAGTGAGGGGGAAAGGTAGTTAGTGAGTGTATATATATATATATACTAGCAAGATTGGGAATGAGTAACAGCTGTGAGCACAGGTAAGTTGACGGAAAGGCGGGAGAAACAGGGAGAGGCTGGAGTTTATGTGACAAATGGACAGTGATCATAAAACGGGCCACTTTCTACTGTCAATGGTTGGAGTGTCAACCACAGCCTGCATTCTTAACGCCTTTTGTAATAGACTTGGCTTTAAACAGTGGCATCAACAGAGGCATTTTTAGGGTTTGTGAAGGTGAGAGGCTTAGCTCTGTCCAGGTGGGTCCAGCACAAGAGCCACTCTAGACTTTTAGATGCACAAAGCCCCTCGGGATGTTACCAGACAAATGTCACCAAATCAAAAGCTATTTAACAATGGTTTGCAGACATTGTCAGACAGAAAGTCGGCGGGTCTGTGCCGTGGGGGTCTGGGAAATTAAACAGTTATTTAAGAACTACATCTGAACCATTAATAAGTGTTGCACATAATGATGAAGTTTGGATTTGCTAAGTTATAGTTCATGGCCGCCATTAATGATTTCTGTTACTTAAATAAATCTAATACTTTTAACATTACAATACAATGCCTTATAGCGCGCCAGCCCCTAACGTATTCCTCAGCTCCGTGTCCCATTCACATGGATCCACAAGCGTACTCTGGATCTTGAATGCATAAATTATTTCCGTCCGTCTCCAATTTACCTTTCCTATCCAAAGTCTCAAATTTGTGCTAAAACAACTTATGATTCGAGCCGTTTCAGTCTAAATTTAGGGCCTCTTATTCCACTGAAACAGCTTTAGTTAAAGTGACTATTGATCTCCTTCAGATGGACGAGGACACTTCGGTCACATCGCTCTCAGGACGCTGGCCTCCTTCAACTTCCTCATATTAAGAAGTCTGCTGGCTACAGAGCCTTTTCCTATAGAGCCCCCTTTTTATGGACTGGGCTCCCGGTGGAAGTGCGGCAAGCTGACTCTGTTGAGGTTTTCAAAAGCAAACTCAAAACATACTTATTTCACCAAACGTATGGATTGAAGTAGGTACATGCTCACACTGGCTGTAGCTGCAGGTACATGCTCAACCTCTATTATTATTATTATTATTATTATTACTACTACTACTACTCCTACACCCATCCATTGTTGCAGTAGTATTTAGCACTTCTTTTTCCATCTTCTCCCAGTGTAGACGCAAACCTCTGACCTGCTGGGTGATGTGTTTTTTTGGTTACCTGGAATGCCCTAAACACAATTTGAGCCATTTTATATTATATCAAATGTTACGACCCAAAGGTGAAACATATTATTGAAGGACACAGGAGACAAGGGTGATATTTAAACTTTTTTTTTGTCATTTTTATGGCCACAGCAGGCATAATCTGGCGGGCGGAGCCAGACGGAGGAGAGCTTGCGTACAAGCAGAAACCAAAGCGCCCGCGTCAGCTAGAGGAAGTCAGAGAGAGAACGACGTTACCAGATACTAATTATCTCCTAATAATATAAAAGAGGGAAAAAAGGTTAAAGGTAAAGTGAAAACATTGTCCAGTCTACATGAGCGATAACGCGTCGGCCAAAACGCTATTTTTGCCCCTTAAGCGCGATATTATAGGCTACTCCTGCAAACGGAGACTCCAGTTCATTAAGTGCCTGTTTTTGTAACAAAGGCAGAGATATCCTTAGCGCGATCTGTTAAGGCACCTGCCAATAACCTTTCAGCAAGTCAAGCTTGGACACAAATTTCGCACCACCCACCCGGTCAACACAGTCCTCAATGCGCGGCAACGGAAAACAATCAGGCATGGTAACATTATTCACTTTCCTGAAGTCGGTACAAAAGGATCTTCACCGTTAGATTTAATAGCAAGCGGGCAAGGGGAACTAAGGCTAGGCTAACATGTATTCTACCTGCTGCTTAAGACGGTCACGTTTATCAGGATTGACACGATAAGGGTGTTGCTTGATGGGCAGTGTATCACCAACATCAATATCATGCATCAGCACTTTTGTTTGACATGGCACATCCGAAAACAAAGCTTTATTGGCATTTAACAATTCCGCCAAATCTGAGCATTGAGGCTCTGGAAGATGAGCAAAATGAGAATAAATGTTATTCATAATGTCAGAATTTAGCAACTTTCCTTGAGTCACCGCTTCAGATAGAGCCGTCGCCTCCCTCATCAGCAAAAGGCAGCACTTTTAGTACCGGCCAGCGCCTTTCCAGTGACAAGACAAGGCGCTGCCACTTCAGCACTGGACAGCGCCACAGGAGAAACACAGGTGACATGTGACAGAGAAGGTGTGCGTTCACAGTAACCTTTTAAACATATTAACGTGACATACTCGAGACTCCCGCCGGCTGTCAGGCGTGGCAATCAGATAGTCCCCGTCTCCAACCTTTCTCTGAATAACATAAGGCCCACTGTAGCGAGCTTGAAGGCTAGCATCAGGAATAGGTAATAGCACCAACACTTTGTTTGTGCAACTTCCAAGTTTTCTTTAGCGATTTCACATGCACGCCGCAGTTGTAACCTAAAGTTACACACATACGCCAAAAGGTTTTGCGCTGTCTCTTCACACAACCATTTCTCTTATAAAAGTTTTAAGGGACCACGCACCGTGTGTGCAAAAACCAACTCCGAAGGACTAAAACCAAGGGATTCCTGAACCACCTCCCAAATAGCAAACATTTGGAAGTGAGCGCCTTCATCCCAGTCTTTTTCAAACTCCAAACAATATGTACGGAGCTTAGTCTTAAGCGTCTGGTGAATGCGCTCTAGCGCTCCTTGACTCTCTGGGTGATACGCGCTAGAGTGACAATGCTGGATGTTGAGTTGCGGACCTGTGCAAAAATACGTGACGTAAAGTTAGTCCCTTGGTCTGTCTGGACAACTTTAGGCAGACCAAAGAGCGACAAAAACTTTGTTAGGGTTTTCACAACAACTGGAGTTGTAATTTTTCGCACAGGAAAAACCTCTGGGAAGCGAGTGGATACACACATGATCGTTATCAGGAATTCATTTCCTGTTTTGGTTTGAGGAAGTGGACCCACACAATCAACCAACACCCGTTCAAATGGTTCACCAACGGCTGGGATTGGATACAAAGGAGCGGGTGACACAGTTTGATTTGGTTTTCCCGAAACTTGACACCAATGACATGATTTACAATAACGCACAACTTCCCCTTTTATTCCTGGCCAAAAGAAATGTAGCAGAATGCGATGATGAGTCTTTATTCCTAAATGACCAGCCAGAGGATTATCATGAGAAATCTGCGTCACAACACTCCACTCTTCCACCGGAGAGACCTATAACCTCTTTTTATTTTGTTCCTCATTTGTACAACCCTATACCTTACTATTCGTTTGTACAAGCACTTTAGTGTGGACATCTGAACCAAACCAAGGACTGGATATTCTAGATTTCAGCAGCATTGTCAAATTATCCTATAGACCAGGGCTTGAGACTAATCCTATCCTGTAGACTCGAGTGAAAATGTATTGTGAGCGATATTATGACATGGACTCAGCGTCTTTACCAGTAACAGCAACGTCAAATAAGGCTATTAAGGACTCGTCATTTTTTGGTCAGTGATCAACTGCGACAAAGACAGGCTGTTAATATTAGCGACATTTTCCAAACTCTTTGTCAATATTAGCTGCTAACTGAGCTACATTGTGGCTGGTTTACACAGAAAACTGTCTCTCAAGTTAACTTCCTCTTGGTGCTTTTTATGCATGGACCTAGTAACAGCACAAGTCGAAAAAACCTTTGGAAACTTTACAGCAAGTTCATCTGGGAACTATTACAAGTATAATTTCAGGAGTCCCCAGTACCACCGGCTAAGTCCTTCCCCATAATGAAGTGAATTCCTTTTATCGGAAACTCAGCCCTCACTCCGACTTCCACTTCACCTGATACCAAATCAGATTCAACAGACACTCGTGTAATGGCACACCAATGTCTTCCATTGTAAAGCCCAAGACTGGTACATCAGAACCTACACCAGACTACCAAATGCCAAAACGCTACACAAAATGAACGACTGAGAAGCAGCCGAATCACGGAGTATTTTTATTGGGACACGGACATTATCACCGCGCAAAGACACAACGCCGTCCATAATAAACGGAGAAAAGTCTGCCAAGTCACTGGACTTGCCACAAGGCTTTTCAGGTATGTTTAGGGTGACCACCCGTCCCGCGTAGCGCGTGCTTGCACAGCGTTTGAAGCCGAATTTACGCGTCCCGCAATTTGAGACCGTGTCACGCATAATCAGGTCTTGCTCCAAAAAAAGTCTATACCAGCGGTCCCTAACCCCCGGACCGCAGACCGGTCCGTGGGTAATTTGGTACCGGGCCGCAGAGAATAAATAAACAACTTACATTATTTCCGTTTTATATATTATTTGAGCCTGAATAATGTTTTATTTTGAAAAATGACCGGATTCCCTCTATTACATTCCTCGACTCACTCTTGACGCTTGTCCCGGTCACGTGATACGTAGCCGCTAAAGTGAAACCCCAAAGCTAACGTTAGTCTTTGTAAAGTTTCTTCTCAAAAGGAGAAAAGACCCAGTGAGGAGACAGAAGAAGAGCATACTAATTCCAAGAGAAAGTAAGTGACATTTAACAGACAATACCAAGAGTCCTACTTAAAATATAAATTTATAGACAGGTGATTCTGCATATGCGGCCGGCTCTAATGAGGCAATGAAGCCTTCAAAACTGCTTAATAATCTGCACGTGTATTAGTATATTTAGAAAATATTACAGTTCTTATAGCTTGTCTGATTTTATTTTGTGTATTTATCCGCCACACTTTAAAGGCCGGTCCGTGAAAATATTGTCTGACATTGAACTGGTCCGTGGCGCATAAAAGGTTGAGGACCGCTGCTCTATACCATCGAGCCCCAGGCAGCCACATGAACATTCCTCGACAGTTCAGCACGCTGTTTCCACACCCACCCCAACTCTTTCGTTGTTGCCATGACAGCGCACGCACGTGCATACCAGACACGCTGGCAGTGAACTTTTAGATGCCGCTTTGCAATTTGAAAAATGGAGTCTGAAGCACGGAATACAAGTTCAAGAAGAAACCTGAAGGTAAGAAACCTAGTTATGTAAAACCCCATTTGTCTAAAATGAAGTTTGATTGATTTTGAACATTGGTGGACTGTCTACAGGGGGGCAAATGTGTCACTTTTAGAAAACGGTAGCCTTTTAGGTCAAAATATGTCATTGTTTTGCATCGGATTGTATCTTGGCACCTTTTTGCATTGTTGTCACCTTGTGATGGTGATGGGTTTGCACTCCTCTGTCTATACTGAAAAAACATTTGGAAGCTTATCATAAAAATGAATGTTGCTTTAAATCGGTCTCTTATCTTTCTTCCTTATTTGATTCAGATGCTGGTGAAAAGGTTTTAGTCCTAAAGGTGTCCCCAAAGTTTTTTTTTCCTGTGCCTGCCTTGCAAGTTCACCATCCTTCCTTCTCGTTCCGTAAGCCTCTGGAGTTGTGAGTTAAGACTTTTTTTTTAAACTGTTCCTGTGGGGTTGAGCAACTACAAGTCCTGTTAATCCTATAATTTTATATTATAATTGATTTAAAGTGAATATATTGTAATGAAAAATAAAAGTAAATTGTAAGTGGAAGTGCATCTGTCACTTCATTGAATGTTCAAAATATTATGTTAAGAAAACACTTTGGTTGGCCTATTCATGAGCATACATCAGGTATTATACATGTTTAGGGGAATAGGGCAATAATAAGAGACCATGTAAGGTGCTATGTGCTAGAAATGGGTAAACCACAATCAGTGAGTCTGCCCGTGGGGTGGGGGCACCGGCAGTGTCCCACATTGTCCCTCAGAAACATACCCCTTGTCCCCCCTTGGGCTTAATAGCAGGTGGTCACCCTAGGTATGTTATTGTCTTTTTCCTGCTTATTTATTAAAGCAACAGGTTTGGAATTTTGTTTTGTTAACACTGGGCAATGTGTCCTCTTTTTACAATAGAAACACATTACATTGTCTTTCCTCTAAAGTCCTCCTTTCCAGTTTTATCTTTTGGGGTCATTGCCCTGACTCGGTCTGTAGTCATTTGGAAACTTAACATTTCTGTCATCACTAATCAAAGACTCAATAGGTTTACTGTTAAATGAGCGATCTGTAAAAACTGTTTTGTGCGTAAGGACGTACTCATCCACTAACACTGCAGCCTTAGCCACATCACACACTTTATGTTCGTTTACATATGTAGCCACTCTGTCAGGCAGACAGTTTTTTTAATTCTTCAAGTAAAATTAATTGCTTTAGCTTACCAAAGTCTTTAACGGCATTTGATGAGCACCATCTTTATAAGAGAGTATCTTTCGCGGGCAAACGCCACAGGTCTGGTAAGGGTGTTTCTTTAATCTCCGAAATCTTTGTCTGTATGCTTCCGGACAAAGATCCAAACATCGGAGCACAGGCAATTTAACTTTTTCATAGTCCACTGTCCTCTGCAGACAGTGATAAATACGCCGCTTGCGCTTTACCGCTGAGGACGCACTGCAACAATAAAGTCCACACATCCTTAGGCCATTTTAATGTTTTTGCCACACGCTCAAACAGGATAAAGAATTTATCCACGTCTCTTTCGTTAAAGGGAGGAACTAAACGAATATTTCTGGTCACATCAAAGTCAGAAAATTTTACTTGTGATGGAGCTACACTCAGTGCTATGTCGCGCAAACTAATTTATTTTTGCTGATCAAGTCTTTTAGCTTCTATCTCAAATTGAAACTGTTTTTCTTTGACATTGAGGCGCTGTAACTCAACCTCTAACGCCTTAAGTCTAAAAGCATCTTTAGTTGAGTGCTCAGGAGTTTCAGTTTCAAAAGATAGAAAAATACCCTGTTCAGGCTTCAAACATCTCCGTCTTAATTACCGGTTTTTTCAGCAGCGATCAACAGGTTATCCTTTGTGCAGTTATCAAACCACCTTAAATGTTAGTTCACCAAGACCAATCCAAATGCAGAACCAAATCACAACAAAGCACTACAAACACCACTAAGTTACCGACAAAATGACCAAATGGGTAAATACAACCGCAAAGAATATTACCGAGAAAAAAAAAAAAGACCGAATGATAACTTCAAAGCGGCTATAAACTGCTACGTTATAAGGTTAGACGAGCCCCCATTAAAATGTGAAACATTATTGAAGGACACAGGAGACAAGGGTGATATTTAAACTGTTGGTCATTTTGGTAAAACTTTTGACAATCTAAACTCTCCCGTGCCCAAAGTAACAAAGCAAAAGAACCATGGTGAGCGGGCCAAACAGAATATAAAGGACGGGAAGTCGGACAGGCCAACCCTCTACAGGGCCGTAGAAGCTGCATTAGCTCCCGCTGCCCCTAACACAACCTCGGGTATAAGCCCTAACGAAAGAAAAAGGCGAAAACAGGACAGCCGGTCCCACCAGGTTAAACAAAAAGAACTCAAGGCTAAAGGCTAAAACGTGCTCTAGCACACACAACCTGCATCGGCCATAGCCGGCAGAATCTGGCGGACGGAGCCAGACGGAGGAGGAGAGCTTGCGTACGAGCAGAAACCAAAGCGTCCGCGTCAGCTAGAGGAAGTCAGAGAGAGAACGACGTTACCATTAGGCCTTTATATAGGCTACAGAAAGCCGCCAAGACTATTTATCTCCTAATAATATAAAAGAGGGAAAAAAGGTGAAAGGGAAACATAAATACGCCAAAATGCGGCGCCAGCACCGAACATCAAATCTGGTTGCCCCGGCAACGCAGAATATTCTGCATTGCCGGGGCAACCAGCGGGTCAATCTGCATTAAATTACGCATTGCCTAAACAGCCAATCAAAAGCCAGTATGAGAATCCATTCCCTTACTGACGTCACCAGAACAGAACAGAACATCTATCTATAACCCACATTCAGACAGGTTACAACAATTTTACACATTTACAGACATTTGAGGACCCTAAATAGTTACTTGAAAAGACAACAAAATGGAAAACTTAACAGAGGATGAAGTCGAATTTGAAGTCAAAACAATTGTAAAAGAGCTCAATATTTTTTTAAGAAAGCTGATGCAGATGGTGGGGTGGCCTGGACATTAAAGAATTTTCTGACGCCATGAAACCCATCTACCCCACGTTCACCGATGAGGCGCTAATGGCATTACACATGCAGATCGATACGAACTGTGACGGTACAGTTGATTTTAATGAGTTGTTAGACTTTGAGCTGGGCAAAAGAACGGGCAGAAACAGGTTTGATTTTGACAGTGAAATATACCTACTGCCGATGAAAGAAGTTGAAGTGGGTCACTTCAGCAAAATAGTCCAAATAATTGGCCGGCCGAGAAATAAAAATAGAGGTTAAAAATGAGCCAGATCAACCAAGAAAATACATTGAAGAAGAGTATTTATCGGTTACCACAGATGGTGTCCTGACATTTAGTAGAAATAGGTTTGACAAGCATAAAGTGGGCTCAGTTTACATAAAAAAAGAGCCTTTGCCTTACTCTAAAAAGCACAAAGTCCATATTCACGACATGGTGTATATCAAAGAAAGGAATGAGGTCGCCATTGCCTCCAGCGAACGAGAACTGCGGTTTTACTCTTGGACTTCTACGTTAAGGGTGAAATACTCCATTATAATAGAAGGAGGTAGGATCATTGCCCTGAACTACTGGTCCGATGGAAAAAAGGCAATATTCTCTTTTGGTGACGCAAAGGGTTTTCTCTATGTGTTCATTTCCTACAACATAGAAGAAAATGGCCTCATTGATGACATGGCCTTTGAGAGCCAACGACTTGAAAATTATGATCGAGTTTACATTTCATCTTTGTTAAATAATTCATCCCAAAACCACCTTGTTGTTAAAATGCAGATGTTTGATGAGGGGTGCTCCTTTATTAAGTTCATCCCAACCCTAAAAAAGTTCATTGTCTGTGGAGAGTCTTCCACCAAAATGGCCATGGCTACTCTCCCTCAATCAGCCAATGACACATGCCTTAAAGAACTGTTTGCAAATCCAAAGTTTGAAAGTATTTTCACATGTGTTGAACTCTGTGATAAATTTCATGAATTAGTAACAGGCGGTGAGGACGGTATCATTCGCAGATGGCTAACCCACAAACCTGATTTGTGTCAAGATAAATTTGAAGGCCACAGCAAACCCGTTACCCATCTTCTACATAATCCCATGGAAAACGTGGTCATGTCTCTGCATGAAGATCATGTCTTTTGTGTTTGGTCCCTCGAAACTAGGAATTGTGTTCAGACCATTAACATATCAAGACTAGGCCCTAACAGTATTTCTGGCATTTACTTCAGCTTACAAAACAATGAGTTAGTTTTTGCGGAAACAAAATCGAATATTTCAGGAAAGGGAACGGACGATTTCATAAAAAAGCTGTCGTCCCATGCCAAGCCCCTCTGTGGTGCAATCTACCACAACATTTTCCAACAGGTTATATCCGTTTGCCAAGATGGCTGGGTCAACATTTGGGATGAAAATAAAGGAAAAACGGTGATGCGGTTTAATGTAAGTCCATTTAATCTGGTGGCAACCACTGCAATTACACTGAATGAGGAAAAACGCAAACTTGTTACAGTCAACAATGATGGGAGAGTAAGGTTATGGAATTTTAACAACGGGCAAGAGCTTGACGTGATTCCTGTGACCGTCCCAAAACAAGTGACAGGTATCATATGCACAGAGGAAAAGATATTTCTTTCCGGAAAACATTCATGCCTTATTTACATCCTGGATTTGAATGGCAATAAACATACTTACTTGGAGCATCCATTTATAGAAGGGGGTGTCTCCTCTATAGCCCTGCATCCTGATGATAGGAAACTAATCACCACCTGTAAAAATGGTGTTGTCATTATTTGGGACATAGAAACCTATAATGCACAGTATTATATCAATGGCAAAGAGAGCCCTAAGATCCAACTGATATTTGGTAAAGGGAGCAAAGGTATGACCAGGCGTTTGCCAGTGGAGGAGTCATATTATGTTAAGGAGTATGGTAAAATCCCCGTGCCAAAAGAACTGCTGAACACAAAGACAGATGTTCTTCCACAAATTGAGGTTTTCAACAGCCCTCTCATTCTGGCTCTAAAAACCAGAGCAGTGAACTTTGACAAAGCTACACTGCTGATTGCCGAAGGGCAATATGTCTCTGCCTGGTCTATCAAAGCCAAAGGAGGGATGCTTTCAAAATTTAAGGCAATAACAGATACAGATGCTGAAATTATCTCCATTGAAACCGATGTTGCTGAGAACATCCTCATGGTAGGAGATAGTAAAGGTTTCATTTATGTTTGGGATATACAAAAATACGGGGACAGAACACAGGATTTTGAAGGGCCGTTTGAGGAAATCAGTACCTGGAAGGTTTGTGTGTCCCCTCCGCTTTTGAACAAGTGGGAGGCTCACAATGGGCCTGTCATGAGTGTCACCTGTAACCCCAGCTGCGAGAAGTTCATTACGACAGGGTGGGACTGCAACGTACACCTGTGGACAAACAAACAGGATCTTGTCGGGACATTTCGAAAGAACCAGTGGGAAAGCAAGCAGCCCAATCCAAAGTGTAAACCACCAGAACTTAACAATGACCAGACCACATTCACTCCACCAAGTGATAAAAAAGACTATTCTATCAAAGGCCAAGCTATGACTTTAGCTGAATTCACAGCTGAATATGTGCAAACACTTAAAAAACTTAAAGCTAAACCACAACCCAAAAAGAGGCCTTTGAGTTCAGTTTTAGAGTGGTCTAAAATTAACATAGACCAGACCATATTGAGTCAGGCTCCACCAAGTGATAATTCTTCCACATCCAGAGCTGAATTCACAGCTGAATATGGGCAAACACTTAATGAGGCATCTAAACCACAATCCAAAAACAGGCTTTTGTCTTCAGCTTTAGAGTGGTCTAAACTTAACATTGACCAGACCAAATTCATTCAGGCTCCACCAAGTGATAATAATTCTTCCACATCCAGAGCTGAATTCACAGGTGAATATGGGCAAACACTTAATGAGGCATCTAAACCACAATCCAAAAACAGGCCTTTGTCTTCAGCTTTAGAGTGGTCTAAACTTAACATTGACCAGACCAAATTCATTCCAGCTCCACCAAGTGATAATAATTCTTCCACATCCAGAGCTGAATTCACAGGTGAATATGGGCAAACACTTAATGAGGCATCTAAACCACAATCCAAAAACAGGCCTTTGTCTTCAGCTTTAGAGTGGTCTAAACTTAACATTGACCAGACCAAATTCATTCCAGCTCCACCAAGTGATAATAATTCTTCCACATCCAGAGCTGAATTCACAGGTGAATATGGGCAAACACTTAATGAGGCATCCAAACCAGGATCCAGAAAGAGCTCCTTGCCTTCAGCTGTAGATGGGTCTGAACCTAAACTTTGTAAAAGAGGAACAACAGCACTACCTCACATTTTGACCTCTCCAAAGCCACCTTTAGCTCAGCAGACCACATTGGTACCACAGCATCGGGTTGCACCTTTAACCGTTATCACACCACCTCCTATTCAACCCAAGTGCCAAAGAAGAACACCACATCTACCTCTGATACCTAAAGCAATACCCAGAGATAATAGGAAGATTTTAGCTCCCCAGACTAGATTTGACAAACCCCAGTGTGATAACAAGTCTAATGTCCCACGTCTACCTTTAATCAAACCTGCACTGACACCACTAACTCCCATTCTGACCTCTACAAAGCCACTTTTAGCTCAGCAGACCAAACTGGAACAACAGCATCGGGTTGCAGCTTTAACCAGTGACCAACCACCTTCTAGTCTACCCAAGTATCAAAGGGCACATTTTACAGGGCAACCTACTATCCCTCCTACTAAACTTTGCGAAACAGGAACAACAGAACTACCTCCGATTCTTGAAGCAAAACCCAGAGATAATAGGACGATTTTAGCTCCCCAGTCTAGATTTGACAAATCACAGTGGGATAACAAGTCTAATGTCCCACATCTACCTTTAATCAAACCTGCACTGACACCACTAACTCCAGTTCTGACCTCTGCAAAGCCATCTTTAGCTCAGCAGACCAAACTGGAACAACAGCATCGGGTTGCAGCTTTAACCAGTGACCAACCACCTTCTAGTCTACCCAAATATCAAAGGGCAACTTTTACAGGGCAACCTACTATCCCTCCTACTAAACTTTGCGAAACAGGAACAACAGAACTACCTCCGATTCTTGAAGCAATACCCAGAGATAATAGGACGATTTTAGCTCCCCAGTCTAGATTTGACAAATCACAGTGTGATAACAAGTCTAATGTCCCACGTCTACCTTTAATCAAACCTGCACTATATATATATATATATATATATATATATATATATATAGAGAGAGAGAGAGAGAGAGAGAGAGAGAGAGAGAGAGAGAGAGAGAGAGAGAGAGAGAGAGAGAGAGAGAGAGAGAGAGAGAGAGAGAGAGACTAACAATCAGGCGAGTGTATCTCTCCTGGCATTGTCCTATGCCATAATTATTTCTTAAACATTGTCAACACTTTAACTGTGCACCACACCTCATTCATTGTTATTCTGGTTATATTTCTGCTAGAGTTTAGTACTAGAGTTGCTGCCGTTTTGTGAACAGGGCACTTCTCTTAGTGCTAGCTAGCATGCTAGCGGTTTTTAGCGTTTGAATTAGCCTGATTATACCTTGATTGGTTGTTTGTTACCATTGTTGTCTTACTGGTGGTTAGTTTTTGTTGTGTTTACCGAGTTTTTTGTTTAACTTGTGGTTAGTACTGCTGTGTGTGTGTGTGTGTGTGTGTGTGTGTTAGAATTTATCATTGTGAGTTGTGAACTGTTGAACAGGGCACTGCTTAGTGCTAGCTAGCATGCTAGCGGGTTTTTAGTGTTTGAATTAGCCTGATTAAACCTCGATTGTTTGTTTGTTACCATTGTTGTCTTACTGGTGGTTAGTTTTTGTTGCGTTTACGGAGTTCTTTGTTTAACTTGTGGTTAGTACTGCTGTGTGTTTGTTTGAATTTATCATTGTGAGTTGTGAACTGTTGGCTTGACTTAGCTGTACATACACTAGCTTAGCTAAGCTATTCTGTGTTGTTGTTGCTTGTGGCAATGGTTTGCCATTCTTGTTCGGTATTACTAGATGGATTGTCTCTATTAGAGAGACGTGTTTGTGAGTTAGAGCAGCTAGATCAGCATATACAGGGTTTGGTTACTTTAGATGTGTCAGGGTTTCCTGCAGGGCCGGATGATTGGGACTCATTTTCAGCCCTAGAGATTCATGCCTTAGACCGGCCCACTTTAGTTCCCGACTGACTATATTAAAATAATAAAAATAAGTTTTCTACAACCTTGTAATTCATTGTATTTTTGAAAAAATATCATCATTTCAAATTCAGTGCAAAAACAGTAGCCTTAGTCTTGCTTCATAGTGAAGATTTATTAGAACAGTAAATAACTGGATAATAACAGAATCTCTTTTCTTTAAGATTTAGTATTTATAAATAACCAAACATTGAAATGAAGAAAAAAATTATATAACAAAATAAATAAAGATTAAAATAAAATGTAGTGCACTTTCTAATGACAGTATCAGCTCTTTTTCAAGGAAACAAACAATAAGAGAACATTAGTTAAGGAATTAAAGTACTGCACTGTTATCTGACTTTTTTTCACAGTATAACTTTCTAATGATTAATTCATCTCTTTTTCCTCTGCATAAGTTTAGCTTCAAGGAAACATGGACAACCCTAAAACATTAATAACGCCTGAGCAGAGCACTGGTCTCTGCAACTTTATCTATCACAGTGTCATTGTCCAAAGACATGACAATTTCTTTCTCAGTGCACATGAGCATTAATGCCTCAAAGTTCTTCTGGGTTAAAGTGCTCCTGAGTCTGTTTTTATGAATGTCACTGTTAAAAGCTTCTCTCACAGGCTACTTGTGTGATGGACAGTGTTAATAGGAACTTGTAGGCAAGTCCAATCACATGGTATGCATCACTTAGTAATTTGTACTGAGAGAGAATGAGATGAACACAAATGACAGTTTTTACAGGAGGAACAAGTTTTGCTCTCTAGTTTGACATCCTGCTCTCTGTTGGCAGCAAACGGTACTAGAGCGGCTGCTACTGAAGAGCTACAAGAAAAACTTTGATACATGAACGGGGTTTACATACGACGTTGTTTTGCACGGTCGCTAGCATTGCACTGCTCCTAACTACCTTAAAGTTAGCTTACTTACCCGCCTCGTCGTCTTTATTAATTTTGTAGAGAAGATATGTGCTCAGCTTTGAACATTTGGCCGTCAGTTTCTAAAGCTTTTTTTCATTTTGGACTTTTCAGCGCCGCCTTTGCGCTTTCTGTTATCCATTTTTAATGTGACTTTTATTTTTATTTTGAGCAACTTGCAAGGGGCCGTGTCAGGGGGCGGGGCCAGGGAGTCAAAACGTCATCATTGTCTTGCAGGCTGCACTCTGCGAGAAAATACTAAATAAAAGAGTGGGACTGCGGTAATATAATAAATAAAAAGAGTGCTGCTGCGGTAAAATAATAATAATAATAATTAAAGCCGCAAGCGGCGATAAAGGCCCTCGCCTCCCTTGCGACCGCGGGGACACATGTATTCGGAGGAATGCATTTTGTGCTTTAAAGCGTAAACTTCACAGTAATGTCAAATAACTGGGCCTGTGCCTCTGCTTGAATCTTCTTCTGGCTGGAGCCTGCTTCATCACCTCGGGCCTGTGCTACTGCTGGGGCCTGCTACACCACCTTGTATTTAGAGTTAAAGGTCTCCACATTCCCTGGTTTTCCTGGGATCTGTCTGAACTTATAAAAATAATAGATTATGTTTGGGCTAAGGCGAGAAAAACAAAATACTGACTGGAGATTTGCTCAGAAATCGCTGCACCCGCCTGTTAAAAAGTAAAAATGTAAATATTACTTGTCTAAAAACAAGTTTACAAGTTCCAAAAGATTCTGAAGAGCTTTCCAAGGCTCTAGTCTTTGCTCTGGAGGAGCGTCCTTTAAAGGAAGGATCCTGGCATTTTGTAAATGGCATTTATTTCCCAAAGTAATGGCTGCCTCTTCACAGGCTCATTACGACCACAGCCGTAAATGTATCAAAAACAAAATGACAACTTTGGTTGGCACTCGTGTCTAGATAATACTCAACAAATTTGGGGCCTTTTAGAAAAAAACACATTGGGTTTAATCTTTTGACCCGAGGGGTGCAATTTAGGTGGTCCCGTGTTCCACCCCACCTGGCGGACTTCCTGTTGAGTTTAGGCTGTGGCTGTCATAGACTTTTCTGTTTGGCCTGAGGTGTCCTATGGATGTACCAAGTTTCATTTTTCTACGTTGGAAAAAATTACTTTCACTTTCCATAGGCCGAATGTATTTTCATTTCCCAGGGGTCGCCACTGAGTCATTTCTTTTTATTATTTTTTCAAATACTTAAGATACATCAATATTTCGCCAGGCTTAAGTTTAGTGGCCAATAAAATTTACTTTTGCGCACATTTACTGGGTCAAAATTAAGGACAATTTTGCAGAAAAATTTGCAGAAAAATAAAAATTAAATAAAAGTATAAATTGAGCAAAAACAACAAGAAAAGGCATTGTCTATTTTGCACACAAGTGTTTAGCTCATTTTGCCTAAGTTTGGTGTTTCTTGAATGAAGCAGCTATTTTCTGTCAATTTTTAAAAGTGAGGTGTATTCTAACCCGGTTCACATTTTCAATTCAAAATGGCCGCCTTCTCGTGTGTGATAGGGTGTGGTCCCCATTGGCTTTTATGTTCATAAGCCCATGCTGGATGTGTGTACCAAGTTTCATTTGCCTAGGACAAACTAAAATTTTCCCTTCCCATTGACTTTTTCCACATATTTGCGCCGTTGCTATGGCAACAAATTTATAAATAGGGGGTGGTTGTCATTGGCTTTTATGTTCGTCATAACATAAGAGATGTGTGTACCAAATTTTATGTCTCTATTACAAACTAAATTCTTGGGTCCCATTATAAGTTTGTAGGTGGCGCTAGAGGGCCATTTCTAAAGCAAACCCTTTTATTTACATATCTTTGTGTTCAGGTCATGAATGTGCACAAACGCCTTTTTGGGTCCAACTTGATCCGAGAAGGCATTTGAGAGTTAAGGTATATTTTATTTTCACAAAAACGGCTGCCTCGTTACAGGTTTGCCACACCCACACCCGATAAGATATCAAAAACAAAATGACAAGTTTGGTTGGCACATGTGTCTAGATGATACTCACCAAAATTGGAGCCATTTAGATGAAAACACATTGGGTTTATTCTTTTGACCCGAGGGGTGCGATTTAGTTGGTCGCGCCTTTCACCCCACATGGTGGACTTCCTGTTGAGTTTAGGCTGTGGCTGTCATAGACTTTTCTGTTTGGCCTGAGGTGTCCTATGGATCTACCAAGTTTCATTTTTCTACGTTGGAAAAAATTACTTTCACTTTCCATAGGCCGAATGTATTTTCATTTCCCAGGGGTCGCCACTGAGTCATTTCTTTTTATTATTTTTTCAAATATTTAAGATACATCAATATTTTGCCAGGCTTAAGTTTAGTGGCCAATAAAATTAACTTTTGCGCACATTTACTGGGTCAAAATTAAGGACAATTTTGCAGAAAAATTTGCAGAAAAATAAAAATTAAATAAAAATATAAATTGAGCAAAAACAACAAGAAAAAGCATTGTCTATTTTGCACACAAGTGTTTAGCTCATTTTGCCTAAGTTTGGTGTTTCTTGAATGAAGCAGCTATTTTCTGTCAATTTTTAAAAGTGAGGTGTATTCTAACCCGGTTCACATTTTCAATTCAAAATGGCCGCCTTCGCGTGTGTGATAGGGTGTGGTCCCCATTGGCTTTTATGTTCATAAGCCCATGCTGGATGTGTGTACCAAGTTTCATTTGCCTAGGACAAACTAAAATTTTCCCTTCCCATTGACTTTTTCCACATATTTGCGCCGTTGCTATGGCAACACATTTATAAATAGGGGGTGGTTGTCATTAGCTTTTATGTTCGTCATGACATAAGTGATGTGTGTGCCAAATTTATGTCTCTATGACATACTAAATTCTTGGGTCCCATTATAAGTTTGTAGGTGGCGCTAGAGGGCCATTTCTAAAGCTAACCCTTTTATTTACATATCTTTGTGTTCACGTCATGAATGTGCACAAACGCCTTTTGAGTCCAACTTGATCCGAGAAGGCGTTTGAGAGTTAACGGATAATTTATTACCACAAAAATGGCCTCGTTACAGGCTTGCCACACCCACACCCGATAAGATATCAAAAACAAAATGACAGCTTTTGTTGGCACATGTGTCTAGATGATACTCACCAAAATTGGGGCCATTTAGACAAAAAAACAATGAGTTGAATCTTTTGGCGTAAGGGGTGCGATTTAGGTGGCGCGACTTTCACCCCACATGGCGGACTTCCTGTTGAGTTTACGCTGTGGCTGTCATAGACTTTTCTGTTTGCCCTGAGGTGTTCTATGGATCTACCAAGTTTTGTATTTCTACATTGGAAAAAATGTACTTTCACTTTCCATAGGCCCAATGTATTTTGACTTTTCTAGGGTCGCCACTGAGTCATTTTTCATATTTTTTTTGACTTCAAATACATAAATTTTTCGCGATCTTGAACTTTGGGCCAAATAAAAATGACTTTTCGCATGTTCACTGGGTCAAATTGAGGATCATTTTGCAGAAAAAAAAAAAAAAAAATAATCCGAGCAAAAACAATAGGCCCTCCCGGCTATCACCGGCTCGGGCCTAATAACAATAATAATAATAAAAATATATATTTCAACCCAGTCCCATGACAACAACGGCCCTCGCGACCAAACAAAGCGTCGCCCACCGGAATTTTCCCGTGCTCCCGATTAGCCAATCCGGGCCTGGTTTCCTGATAGTATCAGATGCAGGTCTGATAGCAGTCCTGCTAGCGATAGCTCTAGTTGCGGCTCAACTGTCTTGGCAGTTGTTG
>JALDNG010002544.1:10000-27500 GCA_024349245.1 Neodontobutis hainanensis | reverse complement strand
TTCTTCAGTTGAAAAGGTCACAAAGAGCCTCTGGCAGTTCCTGGGTGCTTCTATTTCTTTCCCTATAATGACGAATATTGTAAAGTCAATGAATTTAAACAGTGCCGTTAGAGCATAGACTATACAAAGTACATTGGGTATCATCCATGAATGTTTTCCTACAAAGCTTCTTAAATGTTCTTCTTTGGAGAATCTCTAAGGCTCTACGTGGGATTCATGAAGCATTCTCAAAAAGCGTGATTCATCTTTCCTGTGTGTGCAGAGTGTGTTGAGAGCAAGAGAGGGGGTGGAGGGTGAGGGGTGAGGAAATGCTACAGACTATAGAGACCAAATAGCGGAGCTGAAGCAAAAACTGTATCTTGCTATTGTTTTGTGCTGGTCTTTAAAAAAGAAATAATTTGTTACATTTTTGAAGTCTACAATCATTTTATTATATTTTGTTGTAATGTAATGAAATTAAAGTGACACTTTGTAACTTTTAGCCACTAAAGGTGTATATCCCTCTACAGACTGACTGTGTTGTTTGGTTTTGAGAGGAAACTAGCCAAAACCGGGAAGTTTTGAAGAAAAAAACATGGAGTAGAGTCATTTTAGTGCATTCTGTACGAATAAAACTCTGCTAGGGGCCAGTGTATTGACCTGTTTCAGCTTTCTGTGTTTGAGCTGCTAAACATGTCAGGAGAGGTCTGTGCGTCCCGGTGGCATGGAATTATCAATCATTTATATCAGAGTTTTCTGTGCAGCTGAGGGTACTGTGTCAGTGAAACAGGTATGATTCTAACAATTGTGTGTCTATGAATTCTTAAATAAATACAAGAATGTACATTTTGGGAATTTAAAATTACACAATGCTATTAGCTAAAAGCTCCTCCTTGAACCGCCTTATCGTGGTGGAGGGGTTTGAGTGCCCGGATGATCCTAGGAGCTATGTTGTTGGGGGCTTTATGCCCTGGTAGGGTCTTCCAAGGCAAACAGGTCCTAGGTGACGGGCCAGACCAAGAGCGGTTCAGAACCCTTTATGGACGCGTTTTAAAATCAAGGACCGTTACGTCGCCCGGTATGGCGCAACCGGGGCCCCACCCTGGAACCAGGGGCGACGTGGGACCAACCTCCCGTGGGCCCACCACCTGCAGGAGGAACCGTAGGGGCCGGTGCAATGTGGATTGGGTGGCAGTCGGAGCCTCGGCGTCCCAATCCCGGACACAGAATCTAGCTCTAGGGACATGGAATGTCACCTCGCTGGCGGGTAAGGAGCCTTAGCTGGAACCCAAATCCTCGAGAGAGGCTGGACTCTCCACTACTCTGGAGTTGCCTGTGGTGAGAGGCGGGCCGGAGTGGGTTTGCTCATTGCCCCCGGCTCAGCCGCCATGTGTTGGAGTTCACCCCGGTGAACGAGAGGGTCGCTTCCCTGCGCCTTCGGGTCGGGATAGGTCTCTCACTGTTGTTTGTGCTTACGGGCCAAATGGCAGTGCAAGACTCCTTCTTGGAGTCTCTGGGAGGGTGCTGGAAAGTGCTCCAACCGGGACTCCATCATTCTACTGAGGACTTCAACGCTCACGTGGGTAGCGACAGTGACACCTGGAGGGGCGTGATTGGGAGGAACGGCCCCTGATCTGAACCGAGTGGTGTTCTGTTATTGGACTTCTGTGCTAGCAACAGTTTGTCCATAACGAACACCATGTTCAAGCATAAGGGTGTCCATCAGTGCACGTGGCACCAGGACACCCTAGGCCGGAGGTCGATGATCGACTTTGTATTTGTTTTATCTGACCTGCGACCGTATGTCTTGGACACTCGGGTGAAGAGAGGGGCGGAGCTGTCAACTGATCACCACCTGGTGGTGAGTTGGATCCGATGGCGGGAGAAGGCGGGACAGACTTGGCAGACACAAAGCGTACTGTGAGGGTCTGTTGGGAAGCGTTTGACCGAGTTCCCTGTCAGAGAGATCTTCAACTCCCACCTCCGACAGAGCTTCAACCAGATTCCGAGGAGACTGGAGACATTGAGTCCGAGTGGACCATGTTCTCCACCTCCATTGTCGACGCAGCCACTCGAAGCTGTGGTCGCAAAGGCTCCGGTGCCTGTCATGGCGGCAATCCCCGAACCCGGTGGTGGACACCGGAAGTAAGGGAGGCCGTCAAGCTGAAGAAGGAGACTTATCAAGCTTGGTTGGCTTGTGGGACTCCTGAGGCAGCTGATAGGTACCGGCAGGCCAAGCGGGCTGCAGCACGGGTGGTTGTGGAGGCAAAAACTCAGGTCTGGGAGGAGTTCGGTGAGGCCATCGGTCGGTCGGCCTCGAAGAAATTCTGGCAAACCGTCCGGCGCCTCACGAGGGGGAAGCAGTGCCCTGCCAACACTGTTTACAGTGGAGGTGGGAATCTGCTGACCTCAACTGGGGATATTGTTGGACGGTGGAAGGAATACTTCGAGGATCTCCTCGACCCCACCGTCACGTCTTCCACTGAGGAAGCAGAGGCCGAGGGCTCAGAGGTGGACTCGTCCATCACTCAGGCTGAAGTCACTGAGGTAGTTGGGAAGCTCCTTGGTGGCAAGGCACCGGGGGTGGATGAGATACGCCCTGAGAACCTCAAGTCGCTGGATGTTGTGGGGCTGTCTTGGTTGACACGCCTCTGCAACATCGCGTGGCATTTGGGGACAGTACCTCTGGACTGGCAGACCAGGGTGGTGGTCCCTCTTTTTAAGAAGGGGGACCAGAGGGTGTGTTCCAACTACAGAGGGATCACACTCCTCAGCCTCCCCGGGAAATCTATGCCAGGGTACTGGAGAGGAGAATGCGGCCGATAGTCGAACCTCAGATCCAGGAGGAACAATGCGGTTTTCGTCCCGGTCGTGGAACACTGGACCAGCTCTATACCCTCTCCAGGGTGCTGGAGGGTTTATGGGAGTTTGCCCAGTCCACATGTGCTTTGTGGATCTGGAGAAGGCATTCGACTGTGTCCCTCGTGGTGCCCTGTGGGGGATGCCCTTTGCTAAGGGCTATCCGGTCCCTGTACGACTGGAGCAAGAACTTGTTTCACATTGCCGGCAGTAAGTCAGACCTGTTCCCGGTGAATGTTGGACTCCGGCAGGGCTGCCCTTTGTCACCGGTCCTGTTCATTATCTTTATGGACAGGATTTCTAGGCATAGCCCGGGGCCGGAGGGAGTCTGGTTTGGAGACCACAGGATTTCATCTCTGCTTTTTGCAGATAATGTTGTCCTGTTGGCTCCATCAAGCCAGGACCTTCAATGTTCACTGGGACGATTTGCAGCCGAGTGTGAAGCGGCTGGGATGAGGATCAGCACCTCCAAGTCTGAGACCATGGTTCTTAGTCGGAAAAGGGTGGCTTGCCACTTCCAGGTTGGTGGAGAGCTCCTGCCTCAAGTGGAGGAGTTTAAGTATCTCGGGTCTTGTTCACGAGTGAGGGAAGGAAGGAGCGTGAGATCGACAGGCGGATCGGTGCAGCTTCTGCAGTAATGCGGTCGATGTACCGGTCTGTCGTGGTGAAGAAGGAGCTGAGCTGTAAGGCAACGCTCTCGATTTACCAGTCGATCTACGTTCCTACTCTCACCTATGGTCATGAGCTTTGGGTCATGACCGAAAGAACAAGATCCCGGATACAGGCGGCTGAAATGAGCTTTCTCCGCAGAGTGGCGGGCGCTCCCTTAGAGATAGGGTGAGGGGCTCGGTCACTGTGCTCCTTCACATCGAGAGGAGCCAGCTGAGGTGGCTCGGGCATCTGTTTCGGATGCCTCCTGACGCCTCCCTAGGAGGTGTTCGGGCATGTCCCACCGGGAGGAGACCTCGGGAAGACCAAGGACACGCTGGAGGGACTAAGAGCTGGAGGAAGTGTCTGGGGAGGGGAAGTCTGGGCTTCTCTGCTTAGACTGCTGCCCCTGCGACCTGGCCCCGGATAAGCGGTAGAAGATGGATGGATGGATGGATATTAGCTAAAAGTTACACAGTGTTTAAGAAGACATTGGTGAATGCCAAAAAGAGAATTTTTCCAAAAGCAATGTTGTTTGATAAAAGTGCATAAGTTAAATTTTTTACTCATATAAATTGTGTCTTTAATGTTTTGTAATACATTAAAAGGTAAGGTAAGCAGGAGTTTATGTAAATGTAATTAATCCTAACACAATGTTCACATGGGACGTTTTTAAAAGTGTAGTTCACAGCCATTAACAGGTCACAGAAGAAAGTGTCAGGTGGATATTGTTATTCAGAAGCCAAAATTAACCTGCATTTAACTTTTACTCACACCAGAGCACTGAAGGAGAAAATAGGTAAAGGTTTTTTTTACAGTCACATGGAAATCCTGCATAGTGTGATTAGTTTGTTTTTTTAACAGTGGATTTGGCCTTTTAACTTATCGTCATTGGTTATATGCTAGCCTGGCCAGCTGGCTAGGATGGTCACTCTTGATCCAAGTTTGATGTCCGGGGGCGGGACAAATGGATGCAGATTAAACCAATGAGAGAAACAAACAACATGGTGTAAGCAATTTGACAAGAGACTAGTTTCACTTCTTTATGAACAAGTAGCGATTATAACTTGTCAACAGTGTTGAGATTGGTGGGAAGCCAGTCTCAGTGGGTGGGGTTCCAGATCCACTTGACTTTGCTAAGAAAGTCAATGGGGCTGGCTGGCCAGGCTTTTGAAATGCAATGTAAAATATATAGTTTTATTTCTCCCTTTTTGTTTAATGCCATTTCCTTTGCTGTTTGTCTCCTGTTCTAACACAATAGATGTTAAAGGTGATTATTGATATCTGCTGCTAAAAGAAATGCAGTCAAAGCAGACTAATATCAATAGTGAGACAACCTAACTAACCTTCCAACAACAAAGTAATCCACATTGACAGTGACATTAAGCCACCTTCAATAATCTGGATCATTTGGACAATTCACTGAGCAGTGTTTGTCTGCTCAGGCACAATTGGCAAAAGAGCTGAACGCCTCAAGCTGTACTCCATCCTGCAACGCCTCCGATCGTTTGATTCACTCACTGGCTCATCAACTCACAGAGATGCTTGGATCCTTAGGTTAAAGTCTGTTATTTTCAACATTAGTTTCTTTATTTCCTCAAAATGAATTAGGAAATACAACAAGACTATATAGTACAGTGGTAGTAGCACAATACTCTATTTGCCATCTGGTGTACAACATATACAGTCATATAGAAAGTGAAAGGTACTAATTAGGCCAACAGACTTTACATTTACACATAAAACATTTTTACATTTTGGAACTGCTGTCGTCACTAACCTGTTTAAAAATGTGGTGCTAAAAGGCATCATAAATCACTGTCTAATCTACACTGCCTAGCGTATTTCCTTGTCATATAGGCCTATGATCAGTGTGGTTCCAAACACAAAACTTCTCACTGCTCCAGTTTTCTCTCTGTCTCTTGCTGTATTAGTGATGAATTCTCACAAACCCCTGAGGGAACGACATAAATAAAGGCTCTATTACAACACTTTGAAGCACAGTTTCAAAAACACATTCATTAAGCATTCCCTTCAGTCAAGTTAAAAGCCATAAAATGAAACAATGAGCTTGGTCTAATTTGTTTTTTCCAACAAAAAATATTGAAAAATGCAAATCTTGCTTCATACAAAGTCCATCCTCTCTGTCTGTAGATGAAGCCTGTCCTTGTGTGCTGACAGAAGACTGTCGTCTATACACCATACACTGTAATCTGTAGTTTTTGGCAGCATCTCCTTATTGTCTCCTATGGTGGCCCCCCAGGGACATGCTATTTTCTAATAACAAGCACAGCAAAAATACGTTTGAAAAAAAATGTATTTAGTTTATTAATGTCCTAAAACTTTATGTAATAATTGGTGTTAAAAAAAAAAAACATTATGTGCATCTCCACCAGCAGGGCTCAGTTTGTCCTCTCTGGGCAGCTGTAGGAACAGTAATGAAACTTCTTTTGGGTTCTATGGGAGTTTGAACGGTAAAAGGCATACATTATATCCTGCTCTACCACCGAGCCACTGCACAAAAAGTTTATTTTTCCAGTTAACTTTTAATAAAGTTCACTGCGCATCACATATAACACTTAACAATAGAAAATTTCAATGCTAATTCTGTTAAAAACATGGTGTTTTTAACACACAACATGAAAATGGATTCAAAATCAACTCTCAGACCTGCCAATTTTTGGTGTGGTTCAGGAAAAATTCTGCATCTTTCAAAAGACTTTGTTTTTATGCAAGACAACATTCCAACACATGCATCAAAGTTCTCCACTGCGTGGCTGGTCAGTAAATGCCTTAAAGATGAAAAACTCACAACATGGCCCCCTTCTTCACCTGACTTAAACCATATTGAAAACTTTTGGGTCATTCTTAAGCAGGAAATTTACAGTGAAGGTAAAGAGTACACCTCTATGAACAGTGTCTGGGAGGCTGTGGTTGCGGCTGCACAAAAGTTGATTCTGACCAGATCAAGAAACTGACTGACTCCGTGAATGGAAGGCTTGTGACTGTTATCGAAAATAAGGGTGGCTATTCTGGTCACTGAGTTTTTGTTGTTTTTATTTCAGAAATGTTTATTTGTAAGTTTTAAGTTTGTTTATTATTCTCACTTAAACAGATGAAAATAAACAAGTGATATGGGGGAACCTTTGTTTTTCATTTAGTTGCATAATAATTCTGCACACTAATAGTTGCCTAATAATGGTGTACATGTACACTTACATGTTCGGGTTTGAGGGTTTGTTAACATTTTGGATTGACCAAGAGCACTTTAGTTGTACAATAACAAAAATAATCCTCAAAATTACAACTTGCCTAATAATTGTGCACACAGTGTATATTAAGATAGCCTATAGGGATTATAACAATAACTGAGCTCAGTTCTACTGACAGATGGCACACTTCCAGACGCGTCATTAACCATTCATGTTCATGTTAAACTATACAGTTCTGTATTTTTCAAAATTCAATAAACATGAACTTTCAGTTTTCAGTTACAAACATTGAAACATTATGGAAATGGTGTGCATTTATATAACGCTTTTCATACCCTTCTCGTGCACCCAAAGCACTTTACATGATGCTTTCATTCACACCCGTTCACACAGACTTCACACAGACAGAGAGAGCAGATTATGAGCTTAATATAGCTCCATAAATATGACTCTATTTAAATGAATTTTTTTTATTTAAATGGCTCACAGATCATAGTTTTATACAAAACCTACAAGCGGTGTATAGGCTACTTATTTTGATGCATTTTGATTTCTTCTTTTGGATAATTAAACACTGAAACACTGACTCTAAAAAGTTTTCTTCTGCTTTGAGAAAGCTGTCGGCAAGTGTTGTGCTTTCATATGCCACAGTCGAACATGTAAAAATAGCTGTGAACATGAAGATGGGCTACTGATGGAGACGTGAAGCCTGAGAGAACACAGGAAGAGATGGATTGATGTCTGTTTTTGGTTCAGCCTGTTCTCTCTGACTCACCAGAGCCCGCCTTCAATTCCCTGCAGATTTCAAACACTTCACATGTGAGATTTTTTTATCCCATTTTCACAGGAGAAAGTTATCATTATGATGGAAAGCAAACTGGGCTGCTCATTTCCAAAGATCACACAAGCAGGGTATTTTTTAGAACTTTTCATTAATCCTGTTGATATTGACGAGGACCTGAAGCTCTTCATAAAATTAAAGTGATCACATCTTCAAGATCAATACAGTTATTACAGTATGAGGCTGGGGATTTAAGTCTAAGTTTAAAATATTTCATGGCTTGTACAAATACTAATAATAATCCTATTTTGTGTTCTAAGCTGTATCAATTATTGATGATAAAAAATTTGAAGAGCCACTATAGAGAAGACATTTAAAGAGAGTCTAGGTATTGTGAGCTTGATTTATTGTACAGTAGTATAATGGCCTACTTTCAGTAAGGTGTGAGGATAGTATGTGTACTGTATATCTCATAACATATTAGTTATGAATTCAGCAAACTGCTGGACATTTTAAGACTGAAGTGGTTTTGACATTACACGACTGCTTCTCAAGATTCAAGTCTGTCTTTTCAGGTGGTAGAGCTGTCGTCCTGTATTTGGAAAGGTTGGTGGTTCAATTCCCACTCTACTCAATTCATACTGTTGTATTGACTTTGGGCAAGATGCTTACCCTTTACTCCAGTGAGAATGTTGGGACAATGGATTGAAATTAGCCCGAGGCTACAATCTGGCATGTTTAATTTCATATGGCAATGTCTTATGTATGTTCATTAACATAAACTGTCCCAATGAAATAATTTAAATTAAAAGATGAATTCTAGTATGATCTTTTATGGCAGTTTTAAAGGTGAAGATTAAAAATACTTTAGTAATCAACATCACATTTGTATAATCATATTTATCCATAAAACTAAAATGACTGAAGTGTAAGCGTTATGTTTGTGCACATGTAGATTATTGGTTATGTCATTTACAGTATTCACATGTTTCAGTGTTGTGCATAATGGCCTATTAGACCATCAAGACCTCTGCAATACATAAACAGGAAAGTTTAATATGACAACACTGGTTATTTAAATTGCACTTAGGATTATTGTGAGATCTAGACTGTGTTTAGTTAAAAAGAGGGAAAATTCAGGCGACATGTGACATAAAGACCTCAAGGACACCTTTAGTTTGCAGTGTACGACAGAGGTCACATCTGCAGCGAACTAATGTAGCACTCGCCAAATGGGACACCTTCACAGTTTATAGGAGAAGCCTTGAGGGAAAAGGCCAGCTGAAGTCAGGCCCCTGGTGGGCTTCTGTGAGGCCTGCGTGGGCCGCCCGCTCCAAGGCTGTCCTTCATTTTCAGAAAGCATGCCCTTTTTAAAATACAATAGCAGCAGGGTGAGTGGCAGCCTCACCGTCTCCTTTGCACATTCACTCACTCATCACACTTATATATGTTGGCTCAATGGGGATAACAGGGGCACCCAAACACTGGCGGTAGCGTTCTCAAAATGTTCTGCGATGACGAGGTTATGCTTCATCAAAATTCTTCAAAATGCTGTACTATGTCTGCCAGGCCAGTAGGGGCGATGTGACGCTGCTGGCCTCACACACAAGAAGAAGTAAAGGCAGCCTTTGCTCACAAGCCAGATTCAAAAGTTTGTGTTTTTGTGAAATAAGAAGTGTAAAGAGACTCAGTAAGTTCCTTATAAAACTTTAACTAGAATTAAACTGATAGATATAGTCCACATGCGTTATTAACTGAAGGTGACAGAATCTGGATTAAGCAATCAGCATTAATAACCAATAACCAGTGCACTGTAGCTCATTTTTGTAAAGGACAGTAAATATTAATACACAAGGTATATTTTTGTGCAGAGAAAAGCTCCATTGTCTTAATGAGCAAATATATCATTTACATTATACATTACATTATTATTTATCATTTATTCATTTAGCTGAGGCTTTTATCCAAAACAACTTACATTAAGCTTCAATTCACCAGTGTTACAGCAGGTCCACCACTGGGGGCGCAGTGGTTCAGTGGTAGAGCGGTTGTCGAGTCCCGCTCTCCCAACAGTTCTGTCGTTGTGTCCTTGGGCAAGACTCTTAACCCCCTTTGCCTCCAGTCGTGTTCAGTTGTAACACTGGTGAATGCAAGCTTTGTATAAGTTGCTTTGGATAGGGACTGAGCCACTCAAGCGGAAGTGGCTCCGGAATAGGCTGCATAAATAAACTTTCTTACAATGCTCATTTGGATTCTGTCACGCAATCATTGTTAGTGCTGTTTAATAATGAATTGCAACGTCAACATTACAAAGAACTTTACACAATTTCACACAAGAAGCTTGGTTTGAACAAATGTTTAAAGCCCAAATAGTGTAATAAAGGCAAGAAGGCATAACATTTTCAAAAGTTTTTCAAAGTGCTGAGAGCCAGTCTTCACCTCTGACTTTGAGCACACACTGGCTGCATCATTAGGTGCAAAGCTGCCCACTTCAGCCATATTTCTTTACACAAGTAGAAGCTTAACTTTCAGAGGTTGTGCAAAGATCACATGACAGAAAAGGTCTCTGTCTCTTTCTCAAACAAAATGTTTTACAAAGGTTTCATGGAGAAAGGTCTGGGGAAATTTACTCTGTTTCACTTTGCTTGTGCCGAAAAGGAGCTTTTACAACTGGAATCCCTCCAGAGACGTGGGTTTAGTTGTTTATTCAAATTGCCTCAAACCTTTGATAAATGATTGAAAGTAGGAATTGCTCTGTAGTGAGAGTTGTAGGGAATAAATGTTGTAAAGGTGAATCAAAGTTGGTACAGTAAAACCCTGGGGTCTGCTGCTCCCAGTTCACTTTGTAACACTTTGATAAAACATGAAGAAGAAAAAGTGAATGTGTCTGGAAATTTAGCCTCACATAAATCACTTTGAAAGAACAACAAATGCTGTTTTGGAAAAGATGAATGTGGAAACGATGCACTTTTCATGTCCCTCTAACATCTCGCATCATAACTAATGCATTTTATCAAATTTGAAAAACAAGATGCTGCCTCTGAATGACAATGCTACATGTGCACTGAATAACTTTTATTGTTTTTTGTCACAGCTAGTGCATTACAGATACTATTTACAGTATCTATTTTTACAGAAGTCTGCAGGTAATGCATTGTAAGATTTGACCTCTCTTACCCCCCTTTTTAATATAAACATTTCTCTCATTGTACGCTCTTAACGTGTCTTTAAGAACTACATAAACATTCTGTCTATTCTATGGATGCACTGTGGGAGGGGTCTTATATGGAGGTCATAGGTGAGGAATAGCTCTATTGTTTTGTATTTTAAACAAATCTGACTTGTAAATAAGCCTTTATGACATGTTAGCTTTCTCTCTTGTCTTTGTCACTTAGGAGGATCTGCTCGGGGGAAAGGCCATAGAGAGAGATACTGTGGCAGTTAAAATCAGCTTTTCAGGGTCTTTGGTCTAAAAGCCATTTTTCAAAACTAGGAAGAAAAATTTCTTTCCTCGCAGAAATGCTTTGGAGAAATGAATTGAACATTTGAGTCATAAGCTCAGGAAGGGTTGGGGAGATGGATGGAACATAAAAGCCTGGACTTTGTAAACAGATCTACCTTATGAATTAAATCTACACATGCATGGGGATTTAGAAGAAGAAAAAAGTCTGTTTTTCCCAGAGCCTTTTACTAAACATCATTATCCACACAACACACTCCACCCACACTTCATCACCGTTAACAACATTATGTTTTATTCAAGATATTCATTTGTAAGGACAAAGAGGTTAAATGGTTAGCATTATCTTACACAGATAAGAGTGATTAAAAATGCAGCTTAAAAGTTGTAAATTGGTCATTTGTTCTAAAGTCCAAGGCTATAGCAGCCATTATTTATTACCATGGAAACTCAAAAGGGTGCGTTTCCTTTTACCCAAAGTCCACACAGAAAAGCAACAATTTTGATTTGTTTAGAGGAATAAAGTAGAGAGCATGAAAGTGTTTTTGGTTATGGTTGGTTGTTTAACTATTATTCACCTAATGACATTTTCTTTAGGTTCACTTTAACTGTATGTCCTCAATGGCTGGGGTAAACTTGGTATTTTGTTTTGTATAACGTGATCATTGTATCAGGTTTTCTTATAATCAGACCAATGTTATCATTATTATTATTATTATTATTCATTTATTTGATTGGGTTAGAACATGTTTTAAGTGTTTTTTACTTTGACATGTTTCGACTTTAAACTTCCTGAGGTCTTCCGCAGAAGAGTCACGTGATGTTACTGTGACACGTCTTGTCAGCTGAGTTATCCAGGTTTTGTCGTCCTGCCAGGCCCCTGTAGTCTGACTTCCATAGGACAGTGTCCCTAGTGTGAGACAGCATATATTGTTGCTGCCACAAAATAATTTAAATGGTCTGTAAAAAAAAAAAAAAGGAGACATAAATGCAAAAAGAATACAAATGCTCTTTCATGCAGCAGTTTGCAGAACCTACTAATCACACAAAAGTATACCTTTTATACATTTTTATTAGAAGGATTTTCTTATGTGTATGAATATTTATTTGCTAAAACAAACTGTCTCCTGTTGTTACGTGTTAACTACACTTACTAACAGCCCATAAATTAATTGACCACATACTGCCTCCTTTTATAAAATGAAATGCCTTCACGCCCACAGGCTAAGTAAACAGTATTGAGCTGTGTTTATTATGTCAGGAGCCATTAATTTGATGCCAGCTTTATATTGAATGTGTTATCAAAACCTGGCAAGAGTAGAGGAACAGGAAAGTCATGATTTTATCCCACAGAGAGACTCCAAAACGAATCAGCTGAAAACTTTGTATTTTCTCTGCATCATTATCACACTTTCACGCAGAACTCAGCAGGGGTAACATCATTTTGTGTTTACTGATAAGAGAGCTCATTAGTGCTAACACTGACCAGAGTGTAGATTGCTGCCATTCTGGATGCAACTCAGTCAGGGCTTCAATCAGTTATTAAGAGAGGCATTTTATAAGACTCTGTCCTGAATTATTACCCATGTATGTATAATCCCCTAGGGACACAGGCATATGAAGCATCGTTTACACCAATGACCAGAGTCAAGGCCCTGGAAGTCTTTTGTCAGGTTGTATTCCCACATATTGCCTTTTACTGTTGAGACAGAAAATGAAAAATGTGCAATGTTCATCAGTCAAAGACTTACGACAAACTTCTACCTGTTCCTGCCAAAGACATTCAATTATTCATCTCAACTGTTAATGTGAGTTTCTTTTTATAAATGTAAAAAAGTATACTGGTGTAAATGTGCAAAAAGACAAATACATGTTTGAAGGAGGCGGGTCATTTGACACTTAGTTTAGATCAAAATGATTTTCCAGGTCAGATTCTGGAAAAATGAAGCTGATAAATAAGATTTAGGGAATTGGCTTGCATAAAACCTGAGTATACTAGCTCCTTCAAGTCAAGAACAGGACGTGATGCCTCATGAGACAGAAGAGGTGACTGTGGCCGGGGAGTGATCAGGCGTGATTGGAATGTGAGCATTGGATCTAAAATGAAAGAAAAAGCCCAAAGGATAATGGCCGACTGGAAAGCTTTGTTTCACAGTTTCCTTCGCCTTCCTCAACTTTTTTTCTGTCTTTTTATTCTCTCCGTGTCATTTCTATTTCAATTTTCAAAGATTTGAGGCTATTTACATTTTTTTCTCACATCCCTCTGCAGCTTCTCAAAGCTTTGGAGGTCTTTAGTGTGATGAAGGAAGCCCTGGCACACAGAAATGGCAGCAATATGAGAATCCCCACTGGCCCTGTACGCATGTCTTTGAAATCGCAGCAACAGGAAGCTCTCCCTGTATTGAACTGGCCTCCTACTGTACTTTTCTATACCAATATGACGTACAGTTTTGTCAGTTTTTCACGCTGGCCCACACTATTCTGTTCATTGCGTTGGGAAATTATTTTTCATGTGTATGATTTCTACATTAGCAAACAACACTGCTTATTAAAGTGGTTTGTGATGCTGTTATATTGAGGTTGACATCTCCATCTTTTAGCTGATAATCATGTGACTTTGACAAAAATAAACTGTATCTGGAAAAAGACAGCTTGAAGACTAACACTAAATCCTCAAACAGTTCTGATCTCATGTTTATTTACATTTATTTATATATTTATATTTGCTTTTAGTTTGGGAACAGTGTTTAACCACCAAATAGCATACTAAAAATGTCTTAAAAAAACAAAACCATAAAAGCATAACTATTCCTATCAATGTATTTTAAAAAGTATTAATACGTATTAATAGATGAAAATATTCAGTGGCAGTTTATTCTGTGTATGTGAAAGCTGCTTTTAACCTCACTTTAATCTGCACAAATGGGTACAGCCACCTAGAAATACCCCTGAATCTAAAGGCTCCAGATTTATTCTGTCTTATACTAAGATTTAGGATCCAACTAACAAACTAACAAAAATACCACTAAGAAGGCCATTAGCCCAAATTAGGAAACAAAGTCAAGATGAAGCTCAGCTTAGTGAGACCTCAAACACAACATTGTTAATACACATAGTGCATCATCACCCACTGCAGTTCCCCTCATGGCCACAAGAGGTGCTTTGTCTGAGACAGGGGCTGTGTCTGAATGCACTCCCTAGTCATTTTCTGCAACAACACTTTAGTGATATAAGTATTAATATAAATACACTTATGTGTTTTATTCCCTCAAAGGTCCATCAGGATGATTTAAGGTGAGCTAATGTCAGTGATTTTACATCGTAATGATTTATTGCCAACATTATATTTGGAATGTATACAGAATATAATTGTATATAAAGTGAATAGCACAAACTCAAAAAGCCTATAGCAACAATCAGTTAACATGACAACAATGATAAAATCACTAACGTGAAATAGAAGTGTGCAGTTTATTGGGCAAATGTTTTCAAAATAAAACATTTTCTATGAACAGAGCGGATGTACACAGATTTACACGCTAAGCTTTAAACCACACTTCCCCTTTTACCACCTTTTCTTCAAAACACCTGCGGTGCATTGTGGGTTGGGAAAGGCCACGGAGGATCCACAGGTGCATCCTTGTTTTTTTTGTCCAAACTGAGGACTCAGTCCTTGGGGAGGAGGGTTTGGAACCAAATGGAAAACACCTTCAGCAGCTGGTTTCCTCCACAAGAGTCCTCCCAAGGAAGGATCCTGGCAATTCTGAAACAGACAGTGAACTGTTGAATGGTGGCGTGACACTATTACTTCCAATGACAAGATTGTTAAATGCCCTGGTGTTTAAATGGAGAGCTGGCCTTTAACTAGAGTGATGTGGCCATTTCCTTGCACTAATAACGATGTGATGAAGGAGACGTCAGATTCAGTGTAATTCTGATTCACAACCACTTTCTTTGGGAAAACTCTGTAAACATCCCATAATCAAGTTTCAGAGAGAAATACTTCTGGTTGGGGTCCAGACACTGTTCTTCATAATCAGAGTAATAGCTGGTGCGACAGAGAAACAGCTGGCAGCAGCACTGAGGGTATCAAAATGTTTACCTGGCATCTGCGCAGCTTGACAGCAAGCACCCAGTCTCGTTTTAATGTTAAACAGCTGCAATTAAAAAGCTCTTCAGCCCGAGATTATACAGCTTTGTTTAGGTAACGGACCATTGAGATGTCAAAGACACCCTACAGCACCAGATATACAGTAGCTCTAATGAACAATCCCCATTACGTTGTGTTCAATCAGATTAGTGTTTACATCATTTAACATGCAGATGGTCCACTGTTTTTATTCACTTTTCTCCAATAAAGTTCCTTATTGAATATTTCAGAGGATAAACAAAATCAGGATGTAAGACTTTCTCAAGACGGTTTATTAAAAAGCCATTAATCATTAGATGGTTTGGTACCTGTCTGGATATGAAGATGGAGAATGTTTTCGCAGTAAACACCCATAGTTACAGCTGCCTTCAAGTCTGTGGGAAAATTTTTATACATGTTTGACAAATATTTATTGTCCCCACAGGAGGAATTTTATGTTGCTGTGCCCTCTGTCTTCAAACCTGCTGTATTACTCATCATAGTAGATAAAGTCTACAGAGGATATGTGTTTGTTTTCCTGAAGTATAGCAGGACCTGTTTAGTTTTCCTCTAGCACCACCCAAAGGACATTACATGCATTTTCTCTTACTTTAAATAATGCTCATTGAAGAATTGTTATATATATATATATATATATATATATATATATATATATATATATATATATATATATATATATTCTTCTAACTTTCTTGGGTTCTTACATTTACTTATTCACAAGCACATTTACTTATTCACACATTCACTCTGTGGTGTTGCTAAGCTGCCTCTGTAACCACAGCTGCCCTCTACACAACACTGTTTTACTACTTTAGGACTACATCCATTTTTATACAGGCTCTGACAGCAGTGAAAAAAAATAACATTTTGTCCCATATAATTTTTTATTAAGTGTGAGGATATTTATAACAACCCCTCGTGGTTTAAAGTGATGAAAACTGAAGTAGCCCAATATTATTAAAAGTAACAGAGTGGTTCAGCTGTGGTTGTTATTGATTCAGTTTATTCTACCCCTATCTTTTCACTGTACAAATCTCATTCACATCTTGTCAAAGAAAAGATGTGTATGTTGCTTTGTTTTGTCTGGTCTGTTGTTTTTCATAGTCTAGTCACAGACATTAGTTACAGTGATGAGATCTACTGTCTGAATCTAAAAAGTACAATCTTATCACTTATATTTTAACTTTTTATAACATATGGTTGAAAAAAATAATCTTGTTTTGTAAAAGAGACCTTGAGCCAGTACATTTTTGTCTTAACACGTCTGTCAGATCTGACGCAATCCAGTGTTAAATCTAATATAATGTGCATCTCACAAGATGCACATTGCTAGGCTGTACAGTTAACACTAGCCTGGCTCCGCCCTCCTACGTACTTCCGCTCAATTTCATTTCGCTTTAGTACTTAGTCTTGGATCGCTGTATATTCTTAGGTTTCCAGAAATCAATTTTTTGTAGGACCAATCAGCGAACAGAGGGAGTGACTTGTTGTTTCCGGTCGGTTTCGGCGCATGACATATGTCACGACCACACGTTAGCGATTGGCTATGGCAGATCCTGAGTGACTCTGGGCAGATCCAATAGTTTTAAACTTCAACAGAGTTCCCGCATTCAAGGAAGTAAACGCTTGTCATGGAGCGAGGCCAGACTCTATGTACAAATGAAATGTACGAGAGTCTGGTAGAACCAGGCTATTCTAACACTGTGGTGACAGAAAAATCTGGGTATTCTGCAGATGCCGTCTCAAATCTTCTTTTACCACGACTGCTGGTTCCTTGGTGACTTTGGATGTGCTGTGAAAAACTTTTCTAGTTTTCTTGTGGTCAGTGTATCAGTAGGAAACATGGTGCTTATATCCATTGATCGGTATGTGGCTATTTGTGACCCCATGTTGTACCCAACAAAAGTCACAGTGAAACGAGTCAAAGGCTGCATTTGTTTGTGTTGGACACTTTCTACAGTTTATGCCATTTGGATAATGAGAGATCAACTCAGAAAACCTGACTTATATAATTCCTGCATTGGAGAGTGTGTTCTAATAATAAACCATGCTGAAGGAGTCATAGACCTCATTGTTACTTTTTTAGCTCCTATTATTGTTATCACTTTCTTATACATGAAAGTATTTGTGGTAGCAGTGTCTCAGGCTCGGGCTATGCGTTCTCAAATCACATCCATCACTCTGAGACCAGTCGCTGTAACCGTTCAGAAATCTGAGATGAAAGCAGCCAAAACCCTTGGTGTTCTTGTTATAGTTTTTTGTTTTTGCTCTTGTCCATATTATTGTTTCACAGTTGCAGCTGACAACAACTTGTTTGGTGCTTCATCTGGAGAAGCTGAACTGTGGCTGATATATTTGAACTCCTGCATAAATCCCATTATTTATGCATTTTGCTATCAGTGGTTCAGGAA